>WEIT01022132.1:45647-158831 GCA_013389985.1 Dryoscopus gambensis
AAACATCTATGAATATTAAGCCACTTTTTTTGCAATTCAATTTTAATCTTTCAAATATAGAACAGAGACTATTTTCCCCTCACTATGTAATTTCAATTCCCAGTTTTGCTGATGGCATTTATGATCATAAATAGAGATATTAAAAAATAGAGGCACAATAATTTGCTGAAGTGATTTCTGAGCAGGCTGCATGTGCATAAGTAAAAGATGCTTAAGTACACTTAGAACTTTAAAAAATCGTCTCCTTTTCATAGTGAGGATTATGAAACTTTACTGGATTATAGCAAATATAACTGAGATTGTGACCCTGGCACAGATTTGAGTGTGTTTTTTCTGTCATTTGGGACTTCATGAAATAATCAATCCAGAAGCAGTGTAACAATAGAAACAATTTAGGAGGTTTTATTGTAAAGTACTTAATTCTAGCAAGAATTTGTCTTGTGGGGTTTCTTCATTTTGTTGCTAATTTTACAGTTTGGTGGTTGTATGTGCCTGTACATCCAAGTCAGCGTGTCCCATGGGAAGGGAATAGATGGGGCCTGGTTATGGGAGTTGCTTGCCACCAGTATTGTAGGAAATGTTTGAAAAAACAGTTATGGTGGAATAATAGTGATTTTAGTATCAGCAGAGAAAGTAAATGTCAGGTGTTTGTGGGAAGACACATTTCAAAAGTGCAATCTGTAGCAAACTAATACTGCTGAAATGGAGACTGTGAAGACATTGCTAAACTTGTTCTAACTTCTGTGCCACTTTACTTAGAGTATAACTTTATTCCTGCAAAACTTGTACTCATGTGATTTTGCTGAGATTTCAGAAGGACATTAATTTGCTTGCAAAGTTTCTGGATTTTTAAAATTACCCAATGAATGCAGCTGACATTAATCATGAGGTGAAGAGCCGCTGCTCAGAGTGACAATGGGGCTATGCATCTTAGTCAAGAATTTCACACCAGCTGAAGTGACTAGAGTGAAATAATTTCAGAAGATAAAACACAGAGGGCTCTAATCTTATTAAAACATGTCAGTAAATAATAGGTTTTTGTTACTGGTTTAATTTCCAAAATTTCTGAGGTATTTAGTTAAACACTTAGAGGGACTAATTGTAAATGATATATACCCATTGTTACTTTGGTTAATAAAAATGGTAATACCTGTGCAAAACAGAACTGCTTTTGATGCTGTAATGTAATTATATCCTGGAAAACAGCATAATAAGGCAAGAAGAAAACCCTAGGTGTATGTAATTTCAGATTCAATTTCCCATGGATTGAGAAATACTGTCTGGGTGTGGGGACCACTTTTAAACTGGGCAGGAGAACTAGCTCTGTCTTACTGTACTATTTGTTTTGATTAATAAATTCCAAGTGTAAAATTTTACCAGGATTTGTGTAATTTTCACAAAGTGAAATCAGATTTTTAAGCTGATTCTGAAACTATAGTTACTTCTGAGATTTTTCCTTGTACCTCTCTCTAGTGATTATTCATGCTCTGAGTGCATCAAAACAGAATTAGGGCAGAGACAGCTAAAACTGTCCTTGTCTACCCTGGAATATCCTGTGTCATACTCAGATCTTTCTGTACTTACATTCAAGACTGGAAATGATTTTTGGAGTCAGAAGGCATTTTCATCTTTGAGATTCATGTTTGAATTTGAAGAGACAATAGGAAAGAGAAATAATCAGAACCCAATGGTCATATTTCTGAATTTACTACTTGTATTTATTTTTCCTGTCTAATTTCATTGGGAACTAAGCTCATGTGATAACACAGCCTGACCCACTGCTGGTCCAATATGTTCACACCCCGAAAAATTGATCTGGAATGTCTGCCTGTGTGAAACCTTTTGTATGGCATTTATTTTCACTTTATAGACATGATTTTGCTATGTTAACATTGCTACTGTAGCTGTGGGAACATCATGTTTATTGATGTTATATGCCTGAAAGTTTAGGCCGTTGTCTTCTTTTTTGGTGGTAAATACAAATAACGTGTCTCAATGTGAGCAGGGCACATTTTAGGCATTTAGCCACCTACTCACATGCTGTTTGGACATCAGTGAAAAACATTATTTAAAGAATCTTCATTTTCTAACTTGCGGAAAATGCATTGTGGAAGTCAGAGAATAAAATAAAGTAAAATGAAAATGTATTCAGTTAAACCTAGCTGCATTAAATGATGTACTTAATGTACAGTAGCTCAGATCTCTACAGAAGTGTCTTGTTTTGTGGGGTTTTTTTTGTTTTTTTTGCCTTGCAGGATGAAAATGTAGCACTCAGGAAACACGGATAATTCAGTTATCAAGTAAGATAGAAACTAGTAGCAAATGAAACAAAATCCTGCTTGAAAGTCCCAAGACAAAGTCATAATCCTTCTGGATAGATCCTAATAAGTTCAGTTCCCCTATAAAAGTTGAGAAAAGGGAATGATTTCAGAATTACTTTGTATCCTAATGGTTTCCCAAAGCACAGGCCCTGGATGCTAAGTCTGTATGAGGAAATGTTTGTTTTCAGAGTAGAAGTTACTCACCCTTCAGTGCCCCGGGAGGGGATGTTCCGCTCCGCTCTGTGGCCAAGGGGGAAGGAAAGGCAGGAGATGATGCTGAACCTAAATGTTCATCCTTGAGCCTGAGGATTGCTGACCTTCCCAGTTTAACTGCATCCCAAAGCTGTGATCCATGAGGCGTTGGGTGACTCAGGGAGGTGAGAGACAGCTTTTGGTGATGAGTGATAGCGGTTCCTCCAGAGCGCTGCCCACGCTTGGCCGTTGGATTGGGATGGGCTGGGTGTGTTCCCACAACGCATTCCCTAGAAACAAGGTTGGTTCCCGTGGGTCTGAGGCTGTAACTGTCCAGCTGCCCGTCTGGCAGGACAGCCACCCAGGCTGCAGTGTGGTACAGGTGGTGTTATGTGCCCTGGCTGATAATCACCCTAGAATGCAAGCTTTGAGCTGCCTGACAGCCCTCAGCTCAACAACAGTCTCGTGTTGCCTCCCAGTATTAAGAGCTTTGTAGCTTTGAGGTGCTCAAGTAGTTTTTTCAGCGATTTCTCAGGTGCCTTGTTTGCAGACAGAAAATTAGTCTGGTTTTCAAGTCTAAGTTTATATGTTTTCTATTAATATGGTTGTCAGTAATGATATTTGTCACTTGATTAAAGATATTTCAGATTAAATCTTCTGAGTTATCCACATAATGTTCTTCTGAAACTCTGCTGTGACGATCATTAAGATCATTGAGAGATTTCTCTTTACAATAACCAGCAGGTAACAGCTGCTCTGAGCTGCAAGAGGGTTGTTCAAGCTTTTGTTTTTGATTTTCTAATATTTCCTAAGATATTGCAACATTAAAAAAAAATCCTCTGAACCTCACCTTCTACATAAATGAATATAAACCATGTTTCTGCGCTGCTAGAAATTTCGTAAAAGGTATTGTGTCTGTGTGTATAAATATAATTGTGGCCCTGGTAACACTCCAGCTACAAAGTCTGTGACATACTCTTGACCTTAAAAATGAGTGGTTCAATCAGAGTACGACTCATTCCTTGTGGGCCTTGTGGTCAATCAGCGGTTCACAAGTGAACGTGGCAAAACCCTTTCATTTGCATGAGACTTAAGTATTGAAAGAGGTGTGCATCAGGCATTCAGAAAATGGGAACATACTTCTTATGTTCACAATTTTAACAGTTTATGAACCTATCCCAAAATTTGCAAGTGCAGAGTGATCATACTTTGGTCCTTAAGGGACCAGCCGGTGTATTTGCAGTAAGATACATATGGCTGTTTAGAAAATTAGCTTTTACACAAGTTGATGTGGCAGTGCAATGTCTTCAGTGGGAATTAATTTCTTGTGGATATATAACAATAAGAGTGAAATGAGTATATAACTTTATTTCTTTAAAGATTAAAGGTCATTTCTTGGCACCAAATTGTATTTTTCATGTGTATGTCCTACTAAAACCATTACATGTCTGCTGGGTATGGTAGAGTTACCACTGGTATAAACTTAGACAGCAGATGAATTAAAATAAAGAGGGGAAGATGGCAGAGATATAAATGGAAAAGGCCTAATTTTGGACTGATATGATAGAAGCTAATTTTGGACATTAAGTTTCACTGGTTTTACATGAGCTGGGAAACATGGTGCTCCGTGAGGAACTGATGTTTAAACTCAGTTTTCAGCCTGAGAGATGAGAACTAGAGAATTCTGTGGCCATGTAGAAGCACTTGATGGGTTTTATTCTACACTGTGTATGCGGAGGTTCTCAGTGCTGGAATTCACTGCTCTGCCGCTCAGCTTCCCTTTCTGATCCTGTTTTGCTCACGTAGCTTTACCAGACAACAGCAAACTGTGGCACCATTGTGTGAATGATTTTTAAACCAGTGTACTTTTTTTCCTGAAAATATGGAATATTAGAACATATTAGAGCAGGTTTTGCATGGTAAAAGCCTGCTTTTTAACATCTGGTTGTCAATATTCTCTGTTGAATTTGTACCTGCATTTAGAATAATCCTTGAAACTTTTGCTCCTGTGTGTTTCATCTCAGAATACTGCATTCCACTGGAACAGGAGGCACAGGGATTTCAGATTTCTGTTGTTCTTCTTCTCCCGTGGGTTTGTGCACATCTAAACCATAGTGTGGAGTGTATTGAAGAGATGAGGCTGCCCCTTTCCTGTCCATATAAAGTTCTTTGCACTAGGAATGGTGTGTGCTGTCCCACACAAAGCCAGCCTAGACTGGTAATGGTGTGAGCAGTTGTGGCAAAACAAGTTCTGAGTTGATTTCTGGTATGATTTTTGAGGTCTCTCATAAAGCATCAAAGTCAAAGATTGGAAGTAAGGGCAAAGAAATAAAGTGGAAATTATATTTTCAAATGCTGAAAATACTCAATAACCTTTATTTGGGGATGAGAAAGGGTATTCTGAGAAAATTGAACTCTGTAAGGCGTGGTAACGACCTCCAGCAGTCCCTTTATGTCTTTTATATGACTAACATTTTAATATAGGCATATTTCAGCCTCCTGTTATGAGTGTTACTTAAGTATAATAGTTTCAAGTTTTCCTGTTTTATATTCTGGATATATCAATGAATGTCAATCTATTTTATCTACCACTAGTTAGGTGTTCTGAAGAAAATAATCAGACAACAGATTTTGTGCTAGTTCAGTCAGTCATTATAGTAGGTATAATCACAATATTATTCTGGAGTGGTGTTTTATTGGTTTTGTTGGGATTTTTTACTGTGATAGAGCTTACTTATAGAAATGAGATGGTCTCTGATTCTCTGGTCCCTTCCTTGGGTAAATATAGCCCAATTAAAAGTGTTTGCAAATGTGAGATCACAAAGGAATCAACCTTATATTTCATTTCACTGATGTTAGTTTCAAGTATCTCCATAATACATTTTTTCTACAGTAAATAAAACTCTCGAATAGTCATAAAGAAGGAGAAAGAAGAAATAAATAAGCAGCACAGCACATAAATGTCGTGCAATCACTCCCTGCAAAAGATCATCTGACCACAGGGAAATCACCACTTACTCCTGTGAAAGCTCGGAGCTGATAATGAGTCAGGGTGTCTGAGGTGATGGAAACTGCTTGAAAAAGTCACCTGCAAGGCTGCCTTTTTAAGCAGATTTTCTCCAACAGTTTATTTAAAATTCGGTTGTGAATTATACTTCCTCCAGGTTTCACACAGCCCTCCCTGCTACCAAACACACAAATAACTGCAAGGACAAATACTGCACCACACACCTTGCAAGTTATTTTGCACAGGACCATTTCTACTTGAATAACAATTTCTATTGGCGATCTGCTATGCTACAGGAATAGCTTTATGTGAAATCTTGTGAATTTGGAATATTCATGTAAGATAAATTACTTTTAAATTGAATTTCAGGAATGCAATTGATTGTGTTTGCCTGGGAAGAATAAGGAATTATCCACACAGTTATCTATGACTTAGATATGCTGCTTCTGCAAAAGTAGGAGAATAATTTGGGAATATTTCTGATAAAGGGCAGTATATTTCACAGTGCCTTAGATTACTTGAGATTCAGAAAAGCAATGTTTTGGTAAAGTATATTTTCAATCCATCTTCTAAAAGTAAGGTAAAGGTTGAATTTTCAAGTTATAAAAGCAGAAGTATCAAAAAGTTTCTACCTCCATCTCGGAGACTTTTCTGCTTAAAGTGTTTGCACATCTTTCAAAGAATTTTTTGTTGCAGGTTGTTTTTTTCTTTCATAGACAACATAGATTGGAATTTACTGTATTCCTTAGAACATTGCCCCCGTGTATGTTTTTGACCAGAATTTTTCAGTGGTTATGAAAAGAAAAAACAAACCAAAAATGGTCATAAGACGTGATATTGGATAAATGGCTTGATTTTATTCTGTCATTCAACATGCTTAGCTGCAAAACCTTTTCTACATCTGTCAACAGGGAAATCATTCTTGCAAATTCTTCACTGGTACTAAAAGGTAAAATCCATCCAGGAGGGACAAGAACATTGGAAGGTCTCTTAATCAGCTTTCTAATTTACAGTGAAAATAGATTTTTTATTAGTCAGGAGTAACTTGTAATGTAACATGGTGTTACTCACTTGAAAAAATAATTTGGTTTTGATTGCAAAGGAATCAGCTGCTTTCTGAATGCCCGGTTAACGATGAATACCTTATGAAGCAGAAATTTACTTCTTCATCAAATGAGTGAAGAAAGAAACTCAAATGAACACAATAAACAAGATTTTGTGAAAAAAAGCTACACAGTTGGATTTGATTTGAAAAGAGGAATAGCAGGCATATGTCATGTGTCATTATAGGAGAGAACTGGCGACAGTATTATTCATTATGTGGTTTCAGAGTGCCTTAAATTGGAGTATAAGATTATTGGAAGTGGTTGATTTCCCCAGATTACTGCTTAATAGTGACTAAAGGGCCCACATTACTCATATTTGCAAAGAAAATAGTGCCAAAAACCAGCGGTGGTTGACTGGAATGAAATGTGAAGCCCTCAGGGTTTTAGCTTGAGATGCAGCTTAATTGTGTGTCTCTTGCTTAATACAAATGTCCCTGAGTCTCTGAGGCTGGTGTGCTTTCAGCACTTGCAAATTGATCCAGCAGTTTCCAAAGTATTTACTGGGGATTTTTTTTTTCTTCACTGCTTTCTAAACAAATTATTATAATGACTTCACAGACCAAAGGAGGTTTCCCTGTTTCTGACTGTTTATCGTAACCAAATTCCTTCAGCTTCCTGCCAGCTTTTGTTTATTTCCTTTATCTGCCTGTACTTCTGTACTGCCATGGTTGGAGAGGGTTGGGGCCTGATGGCATCACTGGAGCTTTCCTTCCACACTTCCAGAAAAACAGAGAGGGAAGAATGACCCAGCTGGGATTAGGGTGTCGTACAGCTGATGTGTTGGCTCTTGATCATGAAATACAAGTGTGGTGAATTACTCTTAAACTAAAGTAATTCATATCTTCAAGCAGATTTGTTAAAGTACTTTCAGAAAGAGTTTGAACTTGACGTTTCTTATACTTTTGGGGCGTATATTAGCCGTACTTGGACTATGTTTTGCTAAATTGGTTGTAGAGTATGCACAGAGCATTGCTGAAGAAAACGCAAATCAGAGACAATCTGAAATTTCCACAAATTTGACCAAAAGAAAAAATCATGTTATATTTCTTTCACAGGATTTAGAATTTCTGTGCCGGATTCTATGAAATTAAGCAAAACTACTACATTACTGTGAAAGAAAATTATTTTTTTGTGTGAAGGTGCTGGACTGAAGTGCAGAGGAATGAGTTTTAATTCAGTGCTATGTTGAATTCCTAGTAGGGCACACAGGACTTTTAACTTCTGTAATTCTATTCCCAGGTGATGAAAGGGAAATTAAAGTACTTTCTTTTTGCCTAATGAAAATGTCAGGTCTATAGAAACATAGCAATACCTTGGGACAGAACCTAAGAATTCATCTTGTGCATCTGCTTTAATAAGCAATACCTGGAACTAAAGTATTTAAATGCTCTATTACAAACAGAGAGATGAGTAAAGGAAAAAATATTTCTGTATTGTGATCTGATTTCTACCTTTCCTTCAATAACACATAAATTTGAATAAGGTTTAAAAGAACCTCCAGATTCTGGAAATAATGCTTCCAGGTTTTGAATTCAGAGGGATTGCTGAAGTCTTCGAGTCAACACATTGACTCAGGAGGTAACTAGGATTAACTACAAAAATCTATAAATATTAATGAACTAAAAGCAAGATCCTAAGTATGTTCAAAATAAACTGAAGTATTCACCTTCTGAGTTTCACTGATCCCTGAGCAGTGCATCTCGTAATCCTGATGTCATTGCTGTGTTCTTCAAAGGGAAAATTACTGATGAGAAGTTTTAATTGTTATTTTTTCCTTTAGCTCAGAAGATTAAATCGCTGCCTTACACTGCTCAGCAAAATTTCCAATGAACATTTATAACTTCTGTAGATCAGGGTTTTTTCTAATATTTTTGAGAGACACTGCTCCCTGAATTCAGCCACTTACACAAATGAAGTTATTTGTTACATTGTATTCATTTCAAATTTATCCTTTTCAGAAATTACATTTGCAGTTCATATTTCTGCTGTGCAGTAAAAGAGTAACTGTGCAACAAGGAGCATAATACTGGAGAATCCCTGAAGGGTTATGCAATTAATACAATGTTTGAATGTCAGTAAAGCTGTCTGAGGTGATTTGATATGAGCGTTTTAATGTATAGGAGAAATTCAAGATGCAGAATGAAATTGCTGGAGTTCATTTTAAGATGAAAACTCAAAATTTGAATATAGAAATTTTCTAGAAAGAAGAAAACTGTATAAAGAGCTACAAATTACATTTGAAAACCAGAAGGAATAGTTAAAGCAAACACAGGAATGATCATGTAGAAAGCTTTTTTTTTTTGATCATTATTTATATCTCATGAATTTTTGAGATCAGTTATTAGGTGATGAAAGCACCATTCCATTGTTCTGTGTAAAACCCCGCTGAATGGATGAGATTCCTTCCACTTCTGTGTAGCAAGAATTAATTTTTTCAAGGCTATGTTTTTCCCCACCTGTATAGTCTAATGTTGTTCTTCCACTCCTTGGGCAAAGAAAGGACATCTTTGGTTATGCTGTGTTTTTCCTAAATCAAAAAAATGCTTTCACTGCATCAGGATTGCAGGTGAACAAGAGGGAGAACCTTGTTCTTCAGGAGGGTTCCGCTCCCCACAGGGAGCTCAAAGAGGTCTCAAAGACCTTGAGCAGTGCCATGAGCTGCCCTGCAGGACACGTCCAGGAGGTGACAATTGCTGTCCTGTCCTGGTCCCACAGGTCAGAACCACCTGCCCGACACAGACTGCTCTGGCCCTAAAATCTCTGCATCTGGCTCCCTCCATTCAGTCCTTGCTTCCCTTGGCTCTGGGGAACATTTTATTGCTCTCCATGTCCCAACAATATTTGCTGCTCTGCATTAAGACATTTCCCAAGTATATGCAAAGGATATTTATCTCCAGCCCTCTTAATATGAAATGAGCTTCTCCTCTGCGTTTGATTCAGTAAGGACAGGGGCCTTGTTGCTTTTTATTCTCTCTGAAGCATCAAAGCACAGCCCCAGCTAGAAATAGGTGAGTGTGAAAAGAGCTCTGGTGTCTTGCTGCTGTGTCTGGTTCACATACCAGTGTTAGTAACAACTGACCAAACACAGAACAGGAATGTTTTGGTTTTTGGTTTTTTTCTCAGGTCATCCGGGACATCTTTTTTTCCTTTGGGTCTTGTCTGCAGCAAGAAAACAATTTGAGTACCATGTAATCATCTCCCTGCCATTTTGGGAGTGACATTTGTTATTTGCCCTGCTCTGGTATCTGCCTTTTTATTTCTTCCACCTTTTCTCCTGCCCTCTCAAAAGGATGTTAGGACTGATTTAATGGCCCGTGGACTGGATGTCAGCCCAGATGATTTGGACCCGTCAGTCTTGGGCTTCTGTGAAATCTGTGAAGGGCAGGTGTTCTAAACCTGACTGTGCTGGTTAGTTACTGTCACAAAAATAACTTTTGTGCTTTGTGCCTCAAAACTCCCATCTGAAAGGCTGGTATATTATTTAGCAGCCTCAGACATCATCTATATTTAATAATATGGGAAATAATTGGAAATATAATATAATTAAAATACTCATGTCAAGAAAACAAACTATTTGGATTTGATCTTCCACATATTAGAAGAAGATTGGAACTCAGATCAGGTATTAATTACTATTCAAATATTGCACATTTTTTGTTGAGTGATTACATGCCATTAATCTGTACATTGCATAGTTAATTGTCTCACCCTTGTAATATTCTCCTGTTACTTCTTTTCCTGGCCAATGGATGTGGTGCTTTAGCCATGACAGTTTCTGCAAGGTCCATGCTGTCAATGTTCACATCTGTTAAATGCTGTGTCCCAAAGTGCAGAGCATGTGAGGGAATGCTAATAGAAATTACTGTATTTATTCCTCTCACAGGAAAACTATCAATGCAGTATAATAGCGTGTCTCAGGGCTGGAGAGGGTGGAATTCACATTCACAATAGCAGCAATCCACTTTGTGCTGCACATAATAGGAGACAGCACTTTGCTTGGAGCAATGACTTTCATGTCTGTTCTGTTGTGGGAAGCCAAAGCCGAAGGCACTCAGATAACACATATTAATAGGGACAAAACTTACAATATTCTGGGAGTAAATATTCACTGCTTCCCTGTTAATCCATCCACTTTGATTGTGGGATATAAAACCAAATGGAGAAAAGTATCTGCTGCTCTGCAGATGGAATATTTGAAGTAGAACTGACTGCACCAAATAGGCAAAGCAGCAGTGCTGTTTGCGTGGAGCTGTGCAAGGGGAAGCTCTTCATGTTGCCTGCACCTCTGAGAATTACTGGAAAACGCCAGTTGCATGTGTCTCTGGAAAGAATCTGTACTTTTCCTGTACTTTCCACAAAAGTACAGGTAATCTGGATTTCAGGTTCACAGTAGGTTTCTACCCAGGGTTTGCATAACCTTTACTTGCACAACATTCCCAGTGCTTGTTTATTCTGCTGGCCGAAAAATAAACCTTTCCCAAAAGCTAGAAACTTGCATTCTTTACCTAAGTAAGATGTGTCCCTCTCATTGTTATGTAAGTTTATCAGTAATCAGTCAATGTAGGAATGAGCTGGGTTTGCCATAAAAGCAGACATGCCCTGGAAGAGCTCTGTTTTCATGTCACAGAGCTGTGCTGTTTTGTAATCAGTGCAGTTCTAAGCTAAGTTTCTTATCATTTAATGTCATTAACAGCAGTTTGTGCTAATAAGGATTTTTTGTGGGCTTCACTCTTCCCAAGAATACAGCATTCACTGATACTTCCTTGTTTCCAGACTGTCACCAGAACACGTAAATGGTGCTTTTTATGGCAGGGAGCAGAACAGGGACCAGGGGAAAGGAGAACAACTCAGACTGCTCAAGCAGTTTTGCTCCAGCACATAGATTTTGTGCCAAAGAATGACATAGTGGCCTAATGATGTTTAGTTGAGCTTTAATAATGATCTTAATGTAACCTATTGTGGCTGCTGTATTGGTTTGGGTGTTCCATGAGTTGTAGAACAGCTCATTAGATCTAATGCTCAGATCTAATAGTTTAAATGTATGTGATATTGCATAATTAAAGATACAGTCTGAAGCAGTGTTTATTTGTATGTCTTTGTGTTTGGTGCAGAGTTATGCCCACTGATGGTAACAGTTTGCTAAAATTTTTGGGAATATGTTGTAGCAACATTGAGTATCTGTATGTGTGTAATGCTGTTGTACCTAAAATATGTGGGGTTTATATAAGAAATCTCTTGGATATGTTTTGGAAGAGGCGTTGTCTAGAAAATTGCAATCCCAAATGCTTCTCTGTTCTCTAGAAAATAATTTTGTTCATTTGAAAGAGAATGTGAAGTACTCCAAATGAAAGGATTTTATGTAATCACGTAAGAGGCAATGAGAAATGTGATGAAAAACCATGGAAAATTTGAAAGCCAAATATTGTTCTGTTGTCTACATCTTAGCATGAAAAGCAGAAGCCTGCAGTGAGCATGTTTCTAGCTCTGACTTCTCCTCCAGTGTTAAAACCTTAAAACCCTGCATTAATTTTACTCCATTTTCTACTCAGTTCACTACGAGACTAAAAGGATTTTAATTACACCCACTCCACAGGCTGTATGGGAGCATCAGCAGTGCCTGTTCTTGAAACGGAAAAGTAAATGAAGCAAAAAGATGCACGAGTCTCGGGCACGTTTTACGGGGGTTGACAGTGGTAACTTATTTAGCAGGAAAGAGGCAGGCCTTGGATTACTGGAGGAACTCTGGGGTTTGTGTCATACAGGAGTTGCATTAGAATATCATACATACTCTGTCTTTCCCTTAAAGTTTCTATTAAGCAGTATTTTGACTATCAAAAAAATTGCATATGAAATGTTTTCCTTCCTCTTCCTTTTTCTCGTTCAGGTTGCAGTGAGAGATGCCATGTAGAGCAATGTTATCAATGTGGCACTCACAAACCTGGACACCATGGGGTAGCGTTAATTTGTTCAGCTTCTTTTCAGGCTTTTCAGAGGAAACAATAGAGTTATTTTAAAAATAATTCAAAGTTTTCAGCTATGAATAAAACTGGTTAAATTACATTGAAATATCCGGCTCTAATGTGAAGTTGGCATAGGGCTGTAATGTAGTAAATAGAACAAGAACTGCCATCATTACAGTTCTGAAATATTTTGTACCAATCTATTGGGTCTCATTTTGTAATTCACTAATTTGATATTCAAATTCTGTTTGATGTTGTTCCTGCAGCATCCCTACCTAAATTAACAGTACTGAATTGTAACCTAATAGACCTATCTTCCACCCACACTTTGATTTGTCAGAAATATTAAAAACTAGTCATTTATTATTTAGCAAAACATTATTGTGGGTTTTCTCTGATCTGTAAGAAAAAATTCAAGGCAGTAAAAAAGTGTAGAAAATGGCAGTGGAGGTTTACATCAAGTCATCAGTTCCCAGCAATTAATAACTGCATAAATATATAAAGCCAAGCAGACTTTGAAAACTTATTTTTAATTTTATTCTTATCCTTGGTAAGTATTAAATGGCCTGTTTTTCTTGCTGAGCAGCTTCTGTCTCTGCTGCTTTCCTTGGGAGGAAAGGCACACACTGAATAGGTGCATTTCTCTGCTGCTCTGCATTCCCACACAGGGCTTGGTGGCTGTTCCCCTGAGCAAAATCCATGGTCATGATGTGAAGCAGAACTTTCCAGTGTCTGGTTCTTTAATCCATTCATCTTTTTTTTTTTTTTTAATTAGACTTACTTTTTGTATTTCTGGTATGGTCAAATATAGTGCACATTCACTGGGTCAAAACTTAGAAAATGCATTTTGCCTCCTTCTTCCTCACTCCCTCCTCTGGATCAGACGGGTGTTATGGCACTTGTTCCCTCCAGGGCACAAGAGAGAACATTCCCCATTTGGTTCAACTAGATTTATCTCAGGAGACTTGGTTTCAGTCTTCTCCCAAGATTAATATTATTAATATTCATTTAGCTCGTGTTTCCTCAGAAAGTAACAGGCTAAGATGCCCCTTAAACTTTCTGAAGATTTTATCCCTGTCAGATATTGCAATCTAATAATAAGCTAAGAAACTTGCAGCTACTGCAAGACATTTCACACACCCCCTTCCCAAGGAAAATACTGTGTGGGCAGTGTAATATTTCATTACGGTTACTAAGTTGTGCGTTTTTAGAGCAGTAGGGTGGAAGTGTCAAAGGACTTTATTTCAAGCATTATTTGCTTTTATTGGAGCAGGCAAGCCAATAAATTAATTTACTGTTGAAAGTAGAGGTGGTTTCATTTGTGGTAGTTTGTTCCCCCATGTCTAATCAGCTCTCAGTCCCTAATCCAGATATGCTTTGCCTTCATGTCTGTAGGATGACTGGCAGTGTTGACCCCTGCTTTAATCCTGGAGCTTCAGATATCTCCTGGTATCTTAGGGAAAATCTTTCACCTGAGATGAAAGGTTTGCAGCCCTCAACTTGATACTCCAAAATAACTGATGCAGGAAACAGTCAACTATCTCCTCTCTCTCTCTCTCTTTTTTTTAAATGCCACACATCTTATTGGCAAACAAAGAATGAGTCCAGGCTTTTGGGCTGGATACAGGGAAATATCAAGAATTGGTTAATGCCTGTAAGTTCAGAATTGTTACAGTAAGGCAGAGACCCCGAGGTCAGATGGTGGCAGAGTCTGAATGTTTTGCTGATTTGCTTCCTATGGTTCGTATTATGAGTGTCTCTGGTCTCTTGGGGGAGTATTTCCTGGGTTCTGGAATTTGTATGGTAGCTTGTACAATCAATCACATTTCCTGGAGTGGTTTATATTAGTATGGTCTGCTTAAAGCCAATACTGAAGGAATATGCAGGCAAACACTTGATGACTTCGAGCAGGGCAGTGACATTTTTTATTTGTTTTGTGTTCAGTCATCAGCTCTACAATGGTTTGTTAATGCCTTTAAATGCAGATGAAGATGCAGCACAGAAATAATAGAACTTTGAATTTTGAGTCTGTAAATACTGGTGTTAAATACATCAGCTGGAGGTTGGGGGTCTGTTTCCATAGTGTTCCTTCTTTTTTGATGCTTGAATGCTGGAGTTGAGAAATGGCAGCCTGCCTGTCTTAAAGATGGTCCGGGCTTTCAGGTGCACATTATAAATTACAGCTCTCTCACCTGGACATCTCACACTGTGCTCCCAGAATCCACCTTTGAACACTAGAAATAATGACCTGCTTTCCCTGGAAACATCACTGACTCTATTCTGAATTTTAGGTATTTAAGAGGCCCATGGGGGAGGGGGAAGTGTTTTAGGGGAATGAAAATAATTAAGGTGAACAATGAGAAAGTTCTTCCTTTTATTTTTCCCATCTTACTTGGCAGTTACTCCCTGATGTCTGTATAGGAAAATACCTTAATAGTTGTACACAGATGTTTGCAGGACACACACACAGATGTCTGACATTAAACCAAAACCATGGGGTGGTTTTCCAGCACTCCCGAGCCGTGGTTCACAGCCACAAACATCCTGCTCCTACAAGCACCATCACGTGCATTTTTCTGAAGCTGGGCTGAGTAGACTGTTTGACACCTGTTGCTAATGCTGCAGTCAGATCGATTGCTACCCTTTGTGTCAGTTTTTCACAAAAATTCCATTTTCTGGTTGGTTGTTTCCAGGTTTGGTGGGGTTTTTTTGTTTGTATCTCTGGTTGTTTGAGTCTGTTGTTTGTTTTTTACTTTCATTCCCAAAATTAACCCCAGAAAACCAAACCTGTTCTTGGGAAGAATTTTATGCTATTGGCAGTCAAAACGATATTAAGTTTCCTTATTTTATTTATTTTTCTTTTTTTTCAAAGTAGTCAGCTTAGTATGAGTTAATATGTTCTGGAGCAGTGCAAAGGAGTGATGAATTGTAATATGATAAAAAGGAAATTTGCCGATGTTCAGTAGAAGTCAGTTGTGAAATAGCACTGATTAGAATGTGTGATAAATGGGTTTTAATTTTGTATATTGCTAGTAAATAAAAAATTATTAAAAATTCAACCTTTTAAAAATTAAATGCTTTCTCTTTTGTCTATTTAATTAAGATTTTTTCCCCCTTTGAAACCCATTTTGTGCTGAGCAATTTCTGTTAAATTGGACCCAAATCTATAAGATTCACTTGCCTTTAACAGATTGGAGGCTTTACTTAGCAAAATCCAGCCTTTTCAATTTAAACTAAAACTTCATTTTGTATTGTATAGATTTATCAGTTGGCAAAGCACGTAGTGTGTAAAGAGAACTCCCGTGCTCTGCTAGTGAGCAGCCAAGGGCTGTTATTTTCTTCAGTGTATTCCTTCTTAATTTCATGGGCAAAGACCACATGAAAAAATAAAACTGCTTTTCAGGCAAGAGGAAAAAGTGTTTTTGTTCACCAGAGGTAATGTCAAAAACTGAATTTGAAGGAGGGGGAAAAAACATGTGGGAGTGAGAAAGGCATGTCATGAATTTGTGGTCACAGTTAGTGAATGATGGGATTCAGTGAGAGTCAGTTTCAGAAATCACCTTCTTTTAAGGCCTATTTACTTAGTGTGTACATATATATATATATATATATAAAAACTGTAAATGAACCTTCCCACTCTCTACCTAAACTGATTTAGAACCAATGGCAATATTTTAGAAGATATTTGTAGGTCAGGGATTGTAACTGTGGCTGCCATGAGGACCTTGGATTGGACTCTCCAGCCCACAGGTGCATTCAGGGCAAGCAGTAATTATTACCCAACTATGTTGTGAAGGGAGAGAGGAACTTTGAGAGGTATGAAGTTCCTGTAAATTCTAGGAAAATACCTCCATAGGTGAAGAATGCAAGAATTCTGCTTGCCCCAAAACATTTCTGGCTGCAATCCTCTCAGTTGCCAGATCTACCCACTCTGAGTTGTTGGATCAAGTGCTGGGTTTTTCTTTCTTTCTCTGGCAATGTGTCTCCTGGTGTCACTATGCAAGTCTCTCTTAATTTTCAGACTAGAAGGATTTGCTGATTGCTGGTAATTCTTTGATCACTTCTTCAAACAACTGATCATAATAATTATAATGCTCTTATTTAATGAGGCAGTACTCCTCTAAGGACTAAGCAAATATTATTTATGGCTCAAGTAATTCAGTTACAGAGAAGTTTAAATCATCATGTAGTACCCAAGGGAGGGCTGCACTATTTCTGTCTCAGATGTCTGAGAAGAAATACGAGTGCTTGCATCCTATAAGATTTGCTTAGTAGATTTGATGCTTCTCAAATCATGCAACTTTTTATGCATAAATATGAGGACATTGCATAGATCTTTGCTGTGATAAACAGTTCCTCCAAGATTTACTGGAAAGTGTTTGCTCACATATTTTTCAGTCCATAATCTTTTATACTTTTCAGCTCAACTATCCTTTCTTCCTCTCTTCACAAAAAACCATCCAAAGTTTTGTCAAGTTTGTGTGTAGCGATGATAGTTTTTACAAGGCCTTGTTTCTACCCAGTTTCTGTATATGACCTGTTTTGGTTAGGAATAGGGGCAAAAAACCTCCAACTTTCCTAAGTACAGCCTCTTCACTAAAGAACATCTGCAAGCGCAAAGCCCTAAGAGTGGTACATTTACATGAGTAAGGATTGTCCTTGACAAGAAATAGCTCATTTTCTTCAAAAAGTGGATTAAGCCCCACGTTAGGTTTGTGCTGTTGATGTGTTACAACTTTGGGCAGGCTGCCCCTCAAGCAGCAAAGGGCAGGTTTCTCTTTCTTTGGTGATTTTCACACAAGAATGTTTGAATTAACCTATTGTGCAGCTTCAGAGTGTTGTTCCTCCCAAGCCTTAGCTCCACTATGGCCTTGCACAAGTGGAGCTAAATTCAAATTAACACTTGGAGTAGATAGGGGCATGGAAAATGTGCAAAGAAATGCTTTAATTGTAATTAATGTTTAGAATAATGAATAACAACAAAGTTATACTAAGGTTAGTCAAGTGACTTTATTTGTTCACTTTCCTTTTTGTTCCTCCAACCCCTCATTCTCTGAGATTTCCTGAAGGGCCTCTGTAATGATGCTGGGCAGAGCTTTGTCCGAGCGGCAGCAGGACGTTGGTGTCAGCATCTCCAGAGTGCCTGCGTGCCGGCCAAGGAAAAGGAAAACATTTGCAAGCACTTCTTCCCGAAACAAAGCAGCTGACTGTGTCACCAGTCTGCCCAGCGAGCTCAGCCCTGCTGTCCTCCCTCTCAGAGAACGCAGCCACCCACCAAATTCTGTTTGCTGGTTGTCAGTCTGTGGAGTCTCAACTGGCCCTTCCATATATGACTCATAAGGGCAGAGGTCTTTATAAATTTCCACATCAGCCTGAACTGTTCTCTGTCTCTTTTAACCTGCTGCTGCTTCCCCTCGGATCACACCATGGTGCTTTGCCTTGCACCACACAGCTCTCCCACAGTACTGTTCTTTTCCCTTGCATACTAACCTTATTTTCTCTTTTCCTTGTTGTGTCTGGATTTCTTGGTACAGAGAGTGGGACTTGATATCTTTCTTTTTCATGTCTGTCTTTGCATCAGAGAACAGCTGAATATGACAGGAATTTATACCAGGGTCTGATTGTGTTCATTTCAAATAGAAGTGACCTATGGGAAAAAGGATTTATTGAAAGCTAATGACATTTGCTGCTAGTTCAGAACTGAAGGGAGCTACAGGGTCACTCACTTCAGTGGAAGGGGCAAAAGGTTTAAAATGGATGGAGTAGATTAAGACCATCATGTTCAGATATCTATTTTTCCGCTTGAAGCAAAGAAAATTCTAGTAGCAGGACTGGGGAAAAAAAAACCCAAACAAAAAACCAAAGGAACAGCCAAAGGGGTAGAATGTATAACAGTATCTTTAAAACTGCTAAATGAAAACAAATTGGGGTGGCAAATCTTACAAAACACATTCTCCAGTGTTTTCTAGCAACCATGTAAATAAATCACTCTCACTGCTTTCATTTTTAAGTGCAACAATTATACTGAAGATAATCAGCTGGAGAGAAGAGGAGCTCTCTTGGTCTCTTGTATGTGTACACCATTTTATAAATGTAGTTTCATGAATGGACATTCAGAATTAAATGAAATGGTTTTTTTAGATTCCAGCACCAGGGATGGTAATTTCCCCTTGAGAATTAAGACGTACTTAGAATGGATAAATCGCGCTGTTGAATATCTCTAGATTGAGAGCACTGAGGATGCTCAAGTTATTTTTCTATCACGATTGCTTGATTTAATTTGTTTTCTGAAGATTTGAGGATGCCCCTACTGAAATTTCTGAGAATTGTTAATTCTGAAGTTTTAACTGTTTCCTTCCAAAAACAGGGAGGTTTTACACCTTTGTGCTTGTATGTACATTTTTTTAATGCTTTTATGTATTTTTAAAAAAATCCAGAAGATTTTTAAGAATTTCACCAGTGAAAACTTATGTGAAGGGGTTTTGTGTCTGGGGGTTTTTAGGTTGCTTTTTTTAGGATACCTTTTGTTTACAGGTTCCTTCTCTTTTGAAATAATTTTATTTTTTTCCACCAAGGTCAAGCTACTCTTAGGAAACTGCCGAAATTCTAGAGTGCAAAGATTGTGTTTTGAAAGGCAGTCTTTCAACCACTGAAACAGTGGAGAATGACCTCTTTTTTTGTAGTGTTCCGTAATTTTCTAAATGAGTCTGTATGTGGTTATGACCTTATTAAATCAGTGCAATCATAATCTGAATAATTTACTAGTATGAGGTAATTATAAGGGCACTTTTTAAAAAAAAATAATTTAGTTTTACCTCTACTCAGAACTGCTTGGAGACTTTAAAATAAATTTCATGGTTCAGTAATTTGAGAAATCATAAAAACTATTGCAATTAAGGAAGTGGTTAATAATATCTATCTTGTGTAGTTGCATTATGGAAACCAAAGTAATTCCTGTTTTAATTGTAAAAATGTTAAATTTAAGTGGCGGCAGGCAAATGGCTCATGTAGGGATTAATCATGGAACCAGACAATGGAGCCGCCTTGCTGCAGGACGAGGAAGCCTTTTGTTGTTATTGCTGCAGGGAATTGGGGTTGGGGCTGGAACAGCCCTGGTGGATGCCCTCAGGGGCATCCCTGAGCTCAGACTGCTCACTCAGACACCGGGGCCTTTGGCACTTCAGAACAGGCTCTGCCAGCCTATTTATGATCAGAAGGAATCTCTCTGCAGCACCAGGGCTGTGTAGTGCAGCGCCAGCATGGCCAAAGAGCTGGAGGAACTGGTGGGGGCCATGGTCCAGGCCAGCTCTGTAAAGCTCACCAGGAACAAGGGAAGGTGAGCACCATGTTAGGTATAATCCTACTTATTCCTCACTGATTTAGGGCTGCACACATCAGGTGCAGCCAAGACACTGTTCAGAAGGGGAGTCATCTCAAGGGGAGAGTTTCCAACAGAATATAACTCTGAGCTACCCAGTTAATTTGCTTGGAGCAGTCTCTGGACATTTATCTTTACAAGCTCTGCTGGCACGGTCGTTGTTGTCCACAGCACAGAACATCTTAAAAAAAACAAAAACAAAACCAAAACTATTTCAGAAAGGCAGAGTTTCTCTTTGAATGATGATCTGTCCCAAGAGAGTAAGCTGGAGAAAGTAACCATACAGTATTATTTAACGAAGGGAATAACGGGGAGAGGAAGGTAGTAAAGAGCAGGGAGAAAATACAGGGTGACTGCAGAAAGAGTTAAGCCATTTTTCTGTTTGCATGGTTTATTTCACAAGTGTCTGACTCACTGGGCATAACCAGCACAGTTAAATTACAAAATTACTATTTGGTTCTTTTTTATTGACTACAATTCAAAGCTGCTTCAAGCCTTCCAAATTTAATCCCCCCAGCTCTTTGCCAAGAACATTACCTTTTATTTTCAGCATTAAACTGTGTAAGATACCCCTAAGGCTACATGTGAGCTCACCCTCCATGATAGGAGCTAACAGAGTGTATCAATTGTTCATGATTTCCTATTCTCCTGTAAATTGGGAGAGGCGGGAGAAGCACTGGAATGCGAATTTTGTGCTGTCAGCAGTTCCTCTGCAGGCTCCAGCTCAGGCAGTGCATAGCAAGGTAATTAATTGTGGGATGTTCTCAGCTCTTCACTCGGAGTTCCCGTTTAGCAGCCTGTCAAAACTAAACTAATCAGCCCATCGCATGTATTTTGATATGCTTACTTTACTTTAACTGTTGGGATACTCTCTCTTCCCCCTCCTTGGTTCCAGTGAAGTTCAGAAGCTGCCATGAGACAGTTAACAGGGAAGAAAAGGCCTTTTCACAGACATGACACAGCCTCTCAGTGAAACTTTCCGTGGCTTTGTCTGCTGGCAAATTCGTTGGCTTAAAAGTAGTAGAGATCTCTATGAGCATATTTTGTGTGTTTGTCCTCCTTATGCTCCACCTCCTATTCTCAGATGAGGAGTTTCATGAGGAGTTTTCATATTAGTTGATTGAGTTGCAGGTGTGAAATGTTTATTTATAACCGTAATTGCTTAATTAGAGTATTTTTATTTGTGGAAATTAGTGCTGAACTTATAATATAAATTTTAACTGGTGCCTTCTCATGTATATTTTGAAAATCAAATACTAAACCTATTTTTAATGGAATTATATTTCAAAATGCTTCTGCCAGTGTTGAGAAATCAGTGTTTAACAACAAAGACTGAGTGTGACATGGTTTAGTTAGTGGTTATCAACCACTTTACCTACCTGTGTTAGGTCACAGGTTGGACTTGATGATCTCCAAGGTCTTTTCCAACCTTGTTGATTCTGTGATTCTGTAAAAATAGTCAAATGAAAAAATTTCAAATATTTCAAAATCTATTAATTTCTCTTCTTTTCTAAAAGAAACTGTAACTTTGAGCCACTTCTCCCCCACCCTGCCCCCAACATTTCTTCTGTTTTATTTACTACTATAAACACTATTTTCCAAAATGGACCACAAGACAGTTAGGTACTTTCACTTTTCTAACGTTTTAAAAAATAATTTTTCTTTACATTTTGATGTTATTTTCAGTGCAAGATGGAGGTCAGGGTGAGAGTATGGTTATGAGGAAATACATGCATGAGTATGTTCAAGCAGTTGCATATCTTAGTGTTAATGTGTTTAGTCTCTGCATATGTCTGTGGTGTGTGTGGAGGATGTGGCATTAAGAGCAGCGCAGTTATTGAAAACTTCATGCTTGCTCATCAACTTTTCCAGTGATAAAATCTGATTGATTTGTTTTCAAAGATGTTCATACTCTCAGAGACACAGTCGTGTGTGTAAGAAACTAAAGTGTTGCCTAAGTAGCATCGCAGAAAACCCGTGTGCACTGACAGTAGCTACAGTGCAGACATGCAGGAATGTGAGTAGAAGGAGATGAGATTGTGTGATTCAGAGGCTGATCTCCGGAGATCTGAGGCTATTTTCCAGCTCTGATTGTAAGTCTTCTCTAAGTTAGGGAATTGGTGTTTCACCCAAATCAGTGGAAGGCTCGAGTCTACAGTTTGTCCCTAGCAGAGAAATGCACGGTGCAGTGTCCCTGGCTTTGCCTTCCAGCTTAGTCTGGGGACCACTGCTTTCTCTGAACAGGCCTTGAACAGAGATGGGCCTCATTTTGAATATGAAATTTCAGGTTTCCAAAAGACATCACACAACTTGTGTCATGGGCTGGTTGTCCAGACATGTGTTGCCCAGCTATTTTTCTTAAAGTCCATTCTCAGAGCCCCATGAAAAGACGGAATCCGCAGGTGCTTGTTTCAGAGATGTTTATTCTTTCTTATCTCTAAGCTTGATAACAGCTACTACAGCTGACTCGATGGGGAGCTGCTTACAGCCTGAGATGCCCTGCTAAGTGCCGCCTGGATGGGCTGGCTCACACCTTTTCTGGGGTTTTGGTGCTCCAGCCATCTCCCAAAACATGTCCTTGTTTATTGCTCTATTCCAATTAATTTAAAAAGGTCAGGTCTACCTTGACCAATGCATTTGTGCCACTGTCACAGCATAACATGAAGGATAGAGAAGAAGAAGAAAGAAGCAAAGGACATCAAGGGCACCGCCCAAAATCCTCAATCTTGAGAGCCCCAAATTCCACATTTTTTCACCCTGTGATAATTATATTGCTATTTTTTTTACAGTTCCGTAGCCTGTAATTCTTCCCGTAACGTTGGTAGTTTTTCCCACGGGCTAAGGTCAAAAGCTGTGCTTTTTTGGGCTGTCAGCCCAGATCTTAGACCCTCCTGCTGGGGTGTTTGACCCCCCAGGGCAACCAGGGGGGTGTTCTGGGTCCCAACAAACTTGCATTTTCTTTCAAGACTTTGGTAGTTGTCAATTAAAGAAAGGTGAAATTTATTTACCTGAAGAGCTATTTTGATGCAATTTACATAATATTTTGAGAAATGCTGCTTGATTGTTGGCTACAAAGAAATGTAAGCAAGTAATTAAATTGTGTAGGAGGCTGACGTGTTTTAACAGTCTATGAATCTCCAGGTTCTCTGATCTCTATTTGTTAAGTCTTTTAAGAGTGAAACCCCAACCCAAGTGCTATACCCAGATGTCATAGATAGTACTTGTCTTTCATTATTTAGCAGATAATCCCAAGCCATGAGATTGTCATTTTTAACCATGTTTCCTGTCATTGCATTGTTTAATCATTCGTCTTCTCCAATTTTACTTGAGTTGAAAGGAAAGACACAGTGAGAATTTTGAGATTTACTCTTTGAAGACAGAAGTGCTGAGGAGGTTGCGTTCGGTGACTGACAGTGCCAGATGGAGTCATTACTCAGTGCACACAGAAATGACACAGCTATCAGGTAGCCTTTCGTACTGCCAGCATTCCACTCACTCCCAAACTTCAAACTGCTTTGTCTCTCAATTTCACTAGAAACCAGTCCTTGTCTGAAATATTTATAACTGCATAAATAATCTCTGAAATTTACTGTTGAGCTGTTGAAGCTCTGTCACTGAACATCCTGGCTGACTGTCACTGTTTTGGTACCCTTTGGTGTTGAGCAAGTTGCCACTTGGGCTGAGAAATTTGTGGTGGAGCAGTGACCTGCAGCAGGGCTTAGCTGCAGCCCTGGGACCAGGTATTCATGGGACTCGAGTCCCTGATGTGAGTAGGTGACTCAGACCCTGATACATGAAAATGCAGTTTAATGAAGAGAACTCATAGAGAAAGATCTTCCCCACAAAGACTCTCCTGGAGTGCTCTCTGGAGCCTAACAAAATAATTAAGAGTAAATATTTGCCCGTCTCTAACCTTAACAAATGAAATATAAACTTTGCTAGGCTCTTAAAAGTAAAGGAACATGAACTGCAGTTTGTACACACAGCTTGGTAGGTAAGACTAGTGATCATTAGGATAAATGAATAGCAACTGATGACAGATTCCTGGAAAAGACTGATACATTCTAAGTGTTGGAGTTTTCTTGGTGTATTTTGAAGTCCCCTCTTGCTTCAGAAGAATGATAATGCCAGTGCCTGAAAGCTGGGAGATGGCCACTCTGTTTGCTTGGCTCGGAGTGGAGGATGATCTGCTGCACAAAAAGCAGGCAGATGTGGAAGAAATCAGACCTCTGGTAGTGTGAACTGGGGGGAAATGGTGTCCAAATTGTTGGGGTTTAAGATGAAAATGATTAGCTCACGCCACTGAGGTTACCCCGTGCTTCACTCTGATGTTTATGAGTTTAAGAATTGTAAGGTCATTAGATACACCCCTGCCAAACCACAGCCTTAAAATTCGGGTATAGTTTGGGTTTCTTAGACTTGTTATGGTATGTGGAAGAGAAATAGTAAGAAAAATAGAAAAGATGAGGGGACACTGCGTGGGTAAGTACACAGACATAAGATTAAGCCCAGAAGAAAAAGAAGGTGTAAGAAAATATCCTGTCTTAAATGTTGGCAGGGGAGAAAATGACTTGGAGAACAAGCAAAGAAACCGTTTCCTTCTTTTTTTCAAGAAACAAGACTGCCTGCCTTTTAAATAACATCAAGAACAAAAAAGAAATAATCTCTGAAGCAGGGGCTCAGACCCTAGGCTTAGCAAAAAGCAAGTGTGTTAATTCATTACAGAGGTATAATTTAAAGTGAAAAATATTCATCTTGCTTGGCTTTGCTGCTGCCGCATGTGCTGCAATCATCTAAGCTTGTATAACACAAATACTCCAGAAGGGCATCACTCTTTTACTTGAAAATATCTAAAGCATCATTTTTTAAAGCTTAGTTCAATACTTAAAATAGACTTTTAGTCCTATGAACCTGTTCAGATTCTTTCTGTGCTCTAGTTAACTGTGTAAGCTCATTAAAGGAAAGAACTCTCTACTAGTTTGTCTGAAGAAATGTGGTTGCACCAGGGATCAAATCCAACTTAGGAAAAAAAATTACTACAGTCAGTGATGGGCAAAAAGAAGAAGTATCCAATTTGACTTCCAAATCTCAGTTTGAGGTTGAGCTCAAAGGTAAAACAACTTTGAATTTGCCAACACTTTTGAAAAAAAAGATCTTTAAGGAAAATAAATCTGATGCCTCAGGATATGAGGAATATTGTTTTGATTTTATAGAATGATTCTGTGAGTTGAGCTAAGTTAGGAAGTGATTTGTTGTGAAATGATTTTCCATTTTCCAGTAAGGTACCCTACTTTAAGCACCTCCTCAGTGCAGCACAGGAGGCAGCTTGTAGTCCAGAATTCAGATTTATACTTAGGCACTGCATAGGCAGAAATTCATCCAGCTTTAAGCCTGTATTCATACCCCGGTAAGATAAATAAGACTTAAAGATGTGTTTCAGTTTTACTTCGCTGCTGAAGTACTTCAGTGGTTTCTTTAGTGGCTCAAGCCCTTCACACCTCCAAGTGCTCATTAGCTGCCTATTGATTCTGTTCTGAGCCCGGAGCCTGCCCGGGCCTCTCCGAGCAGGGATGGAATCACTCGTGACAGTTCCTGCTGCTGGCCTTGGGCTGCCCGGGCTATTGACAGAGCTGCTGTTTGGAGAGAAATAAAGTAAATGCTAAGCTTGCATTTGGAGGCTGGGATACGGTTAAAAGTCACCTTTGCCACCAGAACAGCTTCATTTCTCTGATTGTGTTGTGATCAGAGAGCAAAGGTGGCGAAGGTTCCGCAGCAAACCTTCCTCTGTTTTTGTTGGAATTATGCCTTTTCACTCTTGGCTTGAAATTTATAAATGAGGCAAAATATGTCATTAAAGCTATTTTATTCCATTCTTGGGTTTTCCAGTCCTTAAGTGAACACCAGTAGTGCTACTGTGAGTGTTTCAGATTATGTAGCAAGATTGTAAACCCACACATTTAATTTTACTAACTCAGAACTCCAGACCTGCAGATCTTCACAGAGAAAACATTCTGGTTTGTTAAAGTCCAAATGTTACCAGTATAATGAGTAGATACATTTTAAATTATCTTGGAATATAGTCGATAAAAATCATTTTTGACCGATTAGATTTATACACCTGGTAATTCATAATTAAATAAGAATATAAACCTAATCAGTTAATAAGTAAGTTTTTCATCTCCACAGTAAAATACTTGAAGTTTTTGAATACGTAATAGAATACCAAACTCCTTTAGTATTGGTGGGAAAAATAACTTGCCCAGACAGGTTCTGCTTTCAACAGGACTCACCTGAGAAATCTTTGTAATCGTAGAATACAGTTTGGAATTTTTCATCCACAATTTGTACACATAGGTAGGAGCAATCATTACTCAACCACTTTTAGATGATGAGGGTTTTATTAAAAATCGAACAAGAATGTTCTTTCAGTTTATTATTTCTCTTATCAGAGTAAGTGGGGGAAAGAGTAAAGTAAAAAAGGAATGTGTTAAGATGTCAATAAACTCAGACCTGTTGTTAGATCAAATCCCTGAGTTCTTGTATCAAGATCCTCCAGGGCATTAACCATCATCAGGTGGGAGATCAGATTAACTACAGATAACCATACTCACTTGAGTAAAACACTCTAATAAAGACTCACCGTAAAACTTGATTAAAACATTTCTGGAAGAATGGATGGATGAAATGACAAAATCTATTTTTAATGTTCGTTCAGTATGATTACATATTACTTAGTCTCCTTTGGAATTATTTTTCTAACCTGTAGAAGTTAGATATATATAGTTTTTTATATATGTGTATATATATACTTCTTTTTTTGGTGTGTTCTCTCCATACAGAAATGCCAGCTTCTAGTTCAAAGCCTCTGAACACACGTAAATAATATTCCTGGGAATTCACATCTAGAAACTCTGTTTCTAGCTGTGAGCACGGTACTAACCTCTGTTTTATATCACATCAAATCAAAACTTATCTCATGCTAACAGATGGGGAAATCCCTGCCATACTTCTGTGTCAGGAATTCACTGGCGTGTTATTATACGCTCAAAAAGCTATCTTCAGATATTAGGGGAGAGGATTATTTTTGTTAGGGATTCCACAGAACGTAAAGGGGTTTTTTTGTGTTAGGATAAATGCTTTCAGTGTGCTCTTACAGAGAACAGATTTGTGTGCGGAGAAAAAAGGTGTTTTTTCCTCAGAAGTGTTAGATCAAAATTGTCTAAAATTAGATTCTTTCAATTCTGGGATTTTGTTTGTTTTTTTTTTCTTTAAAAAAAATGTTTTACGAATAAAACATCAGTCTCAAATGTTTTTCAAAGATATTGAGCTTTTTAGCATTTTTGTACATGATCTTTCTCAGATTGTTTGCAGTTAGGATCTGCATGTTTCTTTTATCTGCATGTTTTTAGTTTTATGACTCTCCAATTGTATGCAAAATTAACATTGACACATCAGACAGTGGAGTAAGTGTAATGGAATTTATTTAGGATGCAGGTACAGAATTCTTTGCTTTCAGATAGTGGTGGGTCGGCCTTTGCTGGCTGCCGGACCCCACTGAGCCACTCTCTTGCTCCCTCTCTGCAGCAGATTAGGAGGAGAAAATAAGATAAAAAAGCTCATGGACCATGAAAGAGACAGGGAGATCATTTATCAGTTACCGGGCCAAAACAGACTCAACTTAGGAAAGACTAATTACATTTATTGCCAATTAAAAATGGAGTTGGATGGTCAGAAACAAAGACAAAAGTAAAAATACCTGACCACAGCACCTTTTCTTTCCAGGCTCGACCTCACTTCTTCATTCCCAGCTCCTTCCTCCTCCCCCACTCCAAGGGCACAGCGGGGAGTTGGAGATAGTGTTTTGTGTCCAATCTATGTATTTAAGCAGTGAGTGTGAAAATGAAGGGTTTCATATTCAGCATTGAATCATTTGAGCTTAGAGACTTGAGATACTTTGAGCCCTTGAGCATTTATCTGACTTCAGATTCTCTTTAAATGTTTCAATACAGCCATGGAAGTCTTTAGGAAGAGGGATGTGTAGTTGAGAGCCAGTGTTCCCCCCCAGCAGAGCAACAAGGAGGGATCAGCAGTGGAACCGAGGTTCACAGGAAGGAAATGCTGCTAATTCCAGTTTTGACTTTCCTGGGTATATTTTTGAGACCAGCATGGGAATTCCTTGATAGGCAGATTGTATTACTTTTCCTTTTTTTTTTTTAAGAAAAAACATTATTGGAAAGAGCAAAATCTATCCCAGTCTAATCCAAAGCACTCCTCCCTACGTCCTTTTTTTCCAAACAGCAGTAAAGAAACCTGAATGAGGATAGACTAGCTGAGGAATATTTCTTCTACATTAAATTGTACGATTATAGTTCTCCTTCATTGTCACTGATAAGAAAAATATTTCCTGGAACCTGAAGTCTGACTTGAGATGGCAGTGATAAAGCATCCAGCATGATTTTGAATTTTTATTATTTCACCTGTTCAAAGTTTAATTTAAAACCTATGACTATCTTAAGATTTTTAAAATACCTCTTTCTCTGGGTATATTTTTAAACACTCTGAAATGTAAGACTCTTGATAGATTACATGGTGAAGATGAATCTCTCTTGAATCATATAAATCATGTACTACATCTTTTAAGTAACTTGAACCAATGAAAAAAAGCTTGGCTGTGACAGATTTTTACTTCACGTATCAATAACAAGCCTCCTAATGTAAAATTCTAAAAAGGAAGAAAAGGAAATTGTGTGAATATTATTATGGGAGTTTTTATACAGCACAGTTTAATTATTTGCTTCAGTAATGTTAAATAATTATTTCAACGTGGAAAGCCCTCACAGTCCCATCCCTTCGAAAACTAAATGGTTTCATTACCAGTAACTAATTTACAAGGCAATTTCAAAGTCTCATGATTCCTTGTCTGTCTGAGATTTACATTCTCTAATAAAAGGCCCTGGCTAGGAGATATGAATTAACAACTCATTAAAAGGAGAGCATGCATTTGGTATCTTTATTTTCTGCCCTCGCCGTCCGTGCTGGTGAACAGCCCCGTCTGCTCCTTCCCCTGCTCAGGCAGGCACTGATGGCATTCCTGAGCACTTGTGGCATCTCCAGCAGCGCTGGTTTGGAGGGCAGCGTGTGGCAGGGGTGGCCTGGGTTGGTTCTTTAATGTCCCAAAATAGTTTATATTCCAAAACACTTCCCATGGAGATGAAACTCAGCTTTCTGTTTGATGTGTGTCAGGGCTGAGGACAAAAGCTTTCTCCTGCCTAAATATAAGCTTCTTCAGGATTTTTTTGATACTAGGAAGACAATTTTCTTTTTTTTTTTTTTTTCTTACCCCAGAGACTGATTCTGGCCTTGGGCTTAAATGTGTTTCTTCCTGAAGAGAATGAATATTCTTTTTGGAGACCCTGGATATATTTCTGGCCTCAGGTCTAACTTTATTTACATCATTAATTTCATCCTTTAGAAGGGATCTAAAATCAAATTTCTGACTATTTCAACAGCAATCTTTTTGTAACTTAAAAAACCAGAGAGAGTCATCCCGGTATTTTTGCTCTGTTTCAATGTTCAAGTCCACCTCTGCAATTCTGTCTGCACTTTTAAGCAGACATTTAGTTCTGCTGCTCTCAGCACAACTGTGGTGACCTTTAATCCCTTTCGAATCTCCAGATTTTCTCCCTTACTGTGCTTCACCAAAAGAGAAAAAATACCCAAACCCTAAAACAAATCTAGTTTGATCTTTTAGATGTTTAGTTCCCAATGGTTCTGATTTTCTATTTTATTTTTCTTGGGAGAATACCTCCCATGGTAATACCTCTGAACGTAGAGCACACGAAGATCTTTGCTGTCCTTTTTTGTGTGGATGGAGAGCAGCTGGAGCAGGAGCATGGTGGGGAGTGGGAACAGCTTTGCAGGAGAGGCCCTGGGGCTCCTGGACATGAGCCAGCACCACGCCCTTGGCACACCCTGGGCCTGTGGGATCCCGGGATGTGCTGGGAAGGTGCTGCCCGAAGGTCGGGGGAGGTGATCCTTCCGTCTGCTGAGCCTGGAGTGCTGTGTCCAGGCAATGTCTGAGACTGGGAACACTGAAGGACAGAATTCATGGCAACAAAACAGAACCAGGACTTCTCTTCTGGTCTGTCTCTGCCACCAACATTTTAAAGATGTGTAAACTCCTTCCTAGTTTGTGTGCACGTGTGTGAACACAAGCTTGTCAAAAAGTGCACAATTTACGTGTTTTAAATCACACAAAATCGAATCTGTTCATTGTTTTAACAAATCGTAGCTGATTACAGTCAGTGAACTGACCCTTGAGGAGCAACCAGAACACCAGGACGCCAATCATCACCTGCATTCCCAAACACCAGTGGCACATTCCCATCCTGTCCATGGACGGGGCTGAGCCCACACCCCAGGGATGGTGGGAATCCCTGCCCACACACCCAGAAACAGCTTCTCTGCATCTGAGCTGCACAGCGGCTGCATTAACTCAACTCATGGCCTGTTGTGATTAATTTAGGAATTGCACAGCTACACAAATCAACTGAAAAGCCACACTACTGGAGGGATATTTTGTTGTTGTTGTTCTTCAAGTGAGAGGAGTGGCAGCCCGGCAATGAGTTTCCTTGACTTTCAGAATGGGGGATTTGTGAGCATTTCTGGCAGTTTGTTCTTGATACCAGTCCATAAATTGTCATATTTACATGAAGATATCCAAGGAATCTGGAACAATAATAATAATAAAGTGTCAGCTCTGTGGATGCTAATGGAACATGACTTTTAACTTCTTTCTGCATGCTAACTAAACATCAAATATCTTTACCCCCTCAAAGTGACCAAAAGATGAATTTCAAACCCATAATGGCATTAAAATGCATCAGAAATAAAAAGAACATAAGGATTCATCATAGGTCAGAAAACAAAAGTGCTTTTAAACTATCAAGAGCACAGTATATGCTATTCCCATTTTTTTTCCTCTTCAAGTTTCTGAAATATTTATTAAGGAATAATCTGCAGAGTAATGAATATTGCTTTCTTATAGAAGTACAAAATGTATGCTATATTTCTGCTATAGCATCTTATTAAATATGGATGTTACAAGTTTCTAGTCACTTTGGGGCCAGCTACTGACTGTTCTGTGTTTTAGCAAACAATGCTGGTTCAGTTAAGGTAAAAAAACCCAAGCCCGTTACTTTAGTGATATCTTCTCTTCACTGAAAAAAAAAAAAAATTCTTTCTCTCTCTTGATGGTTTGGTGATATTAGGAAGTCACCTGTCCAATCAGGTACATCTCACTGTCCAAATAAAAGATTGATTTAATTTTTGAAAATATATAAATGTTTAAGCAGAAAGCTTTATGCTACTCTCATTAGTTAAGGTCATAATTCCTTAACAAAACACAAGAGTGGTTAAAAAAAAAGTATATAAGATGTGTTCAGATAGCATTAAAGGAAAAAAAATAAAATGGGCATTACTAAATTTTGGCCAAAAAATTGTAGGAAAAGCTACTTCCAACTCAGAGAAGAAAAGAGAAGACACAGCATCTTTCGAGGCTGTCCCGGCTCTACTGCCTTAGCACGCTATCTCATAATTCCTGCTGGCATAGGCAGAATGTGTCCCCAGTCATTGCTGGGAACCAAAATATTCCTGCAGACATGTCAGTAATGTCTGTCTCCCTGAAGTCACAGCTGTAGTTCTGTCTCCTCAGAGCCAAATGCAAAAAAAATAGATATTGCCTGGTTTTAATTACCTATCGAATCAGTGAGTCTGTGTTCACTGACATCTTGAAAATCTAAAACAAATGTTCACTTTTATTTGTGATTTAAGATTTTCATAATGTTTTATTTTCTAAATGATAAACAGCTAAAGGAAGAAAATCACCAGCATATTACGTGGTATTTTTAAATTAGCAGAACATGCTTATAAAAAACCTTATTAATGATGTAAATTATACAAGTAGATGCAATATCCATCTGATAGATCATCACTGCCGAGAGAGGATTTTGCTGTTGGTATTATAGGTTCATTTCAGATGTGTGCCAGGGTATTTTTAACTGCATGATTTTGTATTGCTGAATTAGGGAAACATAATTTGACTATCTTTTTAGACTCTGGTTTTTTTTTTTGTTGTTGTTTTTGTTTTTGTTTTTTTTTTACCAAATGCAGCTGTCTGAAAATCTGAATTAATGGCCCTGGTTTATTTACATATACTGTGGGAACAATGTCATTTAAGGCTGATTGTGTTAAATCACTGTGTTGCTCTTGTGACAAATGCAGCTGGTTAAAGGGGGTGCTTCTATCAGAGCAAAGTCTTCCCTCAGTGTTATTATTCAAGGCACTACTCAAATTGCCTTCATAAATATCCAGCTGTAAGGACTTGAGCATCAAGGTATGATATATAGATAAGAACAGCTTCTGAAAATGGCTTGTAGCTGGTATCTAAACTTTGCTATAAATAATGCTCTCAACTGCGTTTTCCCCACAATATTTACAGCACCAACTGTGACTTTGTGCATTTGCCACTCCTTTTAAGCAACTTTGCAGTCTCTTCTCTGTTCTTTGTATAAGCAGCACTCACAAAAGAAAGATAGGAATTCAAATGTAGTCCAAATCTTTAGTTTTCAAATTGTGTACAAAAAACCCCCCTTGATTTCTAAAAAAATAGCTCTTAGCTAAAACACACTGTCAGGGTGGAAATTAAAGAATTAATAATCTTTATGGAGTGGGAGGTTTGCTTGTCAGTATTAAAGCTGAGAACTGGAGTGGTTCTTGTGCATCACCGAGCAGCTGAAGAAGCCACAGCAAATAAGCTGATTAATTCCTACATGAAAGTTTTACATGGAGGTTCTTGAAACAAGAATTAACTATATTTTATGAAATTTCAGAGCAAGGGAGGATAAAGTTGCCTATTCAGAATTAGAACATATAGATAAATTTTGTTTCTTTCAGCCTTTAGTAATTCTGACTCTTGTTCACATTTCTTTTTGCCCCCCATCACACTTCCTAAGTTCATTTTCCAGCAGGAAAACTTCTCCTTGATAGTCTGTAAGTTCCTTTAGTATTTCGAATACTTCAGTAGTACTTTCTTGATAGCATTCTGTCATTTCCCCAAAGTGGTGACTTTCTTCCAAACCTGCTGTGCTGCCTTTTTTTTTCCAATTTTCCCTTCTCAGCAGGAAATGTACAGTGTATGCATCATGGAAAGAGCAAGGCAGTAACTTTTTGAGGAAAATTATTTTCTAAGGAAGAAATTTGCAGCTAGAGAAAACAGTTTTTGAAGCAGAGTGAAATGAATGATAAATTAGTGATAGATTATTTCATTGTTGAGGATGTCACTTGCTGAGTAAATATGCTTTCTGTATGTTGAAAAGAATGGTTCATTTTCTCCATAACACTGCTGGTTAAAGTGCAACACTGAAAGGCTTCAGGGAGAGGTGGGAAACTGTGACTGAGTGAAGCACTTTTGGAAAAGCAACTTTTAGTGCCTGTTTGTGTTTGCTGCTTGTCAGAGACGCTTGCTTCTGTGACTTACTGGTTCCAGTAGGCAGAACTGGCTCGGTTTGTAGAAATCCCAGCCTCTGCTAGATTTGGAATACCCAGCAGAAGGAATTTGGCTACAGAGGTCAGCCTGGGTTAGTGATGATGAAGTGATGCACCTTGCGGGTCATTCCAAGGAGACTCACAGACTGGTTAGGGGTTCATCCATCAATCGTGGCTGTTGCTGCCTTAAGAATAAAACCGGATTAAATTGAGCACATATTGGCCCTTTGGGTCTCTCTGGACTGGTTAGGTTTAGATTGTGACCAGGTGGAAAGTTTGCAGATCAGTACAGTGAAATCAGACCTGTGCTATTGACTCTACCGAGAGGCTGAGAAATGAATGAATCAGAGGTTCTGCTTTTGTCTCTGTTGCTTCTCCTCACGCAGGAAACAGGAACTCTGCTGATCCTGGTAGTTCAGATACCCAGCTCATCCTTTTTGCAATACTAGACACTGATAGTTTTAACATTAGTTTGTCATTTGTGTACATACACACAGAGATACATCTTTAAAATTCTGTTGTACAGTGAACAGATGCATGAAGCTGAATCTTAGAATGTAATGTACAATAAGAGGCAGACATCAGCTATAATAGATTTTGACATCTTCTGGCACGATTACAGGAAATCCAGATTATAAATGGGAATCAATCTATCTCTTTTGGTGGTTTTGAAAGGATCAAATTCAGTTGTGTAATGTTATTTCATTAGGCTTCCTTTTCTATTTTCAAATAATGGTTATTTTCAAATTTCAGTTCAATTTCTCTTTCTTATGAAACAATTTGGTCTCCATACAGTTTCCATTTTTGTCACTTATCCCTAGTGTAAAGCATAGAGAATATCTTAGTGCTTCATTTCTCCTTGTAAACAAGTACCTTTTTTTCTGGTAAATGACTATTTGATGCAAGCAAATTACTGATTTGTGTTATCCTAATTACTGCAGCTGGAAATAGGCATTATTACAAAAGAGAAAAGTTCTGTGTCACCTCCCCCCGGTCACTCTGTTTAAGTTCACAAGCAGCATTTTGTCACAGCCCCTTTGTCTTTGCCCTGCATTGACACTCGACGGTGACTGCCTTGGGATGATACACATCTATAAAGGTGCAGGGTTGTGTTATGACTTGAATAAAATTCATAACACACAGAATGGCATCCAACTCTTTCACTCACGGCACTCCAGCACCTTTTGTCTGCTTGGAGGGATCATGGAGGAGCTTCTCAAACAAGTAAAATGTGATTCAGTCAGCCCTGGGAGCAGTGACATGTAGCACCAGGAGGCTCTCAGACTTGTTCCAGTTACATATTCATACATTTTAATGCTTGTTTTAAAGTTGTCTTAGCCCACATGTGGAGCAAATGTGTCAAGCAATTTCCATATATCCGATTACACTGATCTGAGCTGAGCTTTACAGGTTTGCCACTGAGGCGTTACCCCTGCCCATTCCAAATGCTGCAGAGCAGCTGTAACAAGTGAGATTGATCATTTTGACAAGGTGGGGGGAGGGGGGGGGGAAGTAAATAAATATGAAGAAACATGAAGAAGGAGAACAAAATGTTTTCAGTTGAAAACAAAATTGCTTGGAGATTTCAGCATTCTCTTTAGGTGAATTTTAGGTTTGAAAAATACTTAAAGGTTTGAAAAGGTTACTTTAAGAAGGCTCAGAACAACTGAGAGCTATGAGTAAGTGCGTGTGTTCTGTATGAGATCAGCAGTCTTTTTTTCCCTCATGATTCAACCATTGTTGGTGACCTCAGCCCAAAAACCTGCAAAGATTCTGCCTGAAGTATGATGTTTCACTGCTGGTTTAAGCCTTAAGGAGGGGAGGGCAGAACTGTCTGTAAGAGTTAGAAAGGTTATTGAACATTTATGGAGAAGCAAAGCCGCTATTTAAAATGAAGAATTTTCTAAATATCATCAAGTCTTGGAAAGAGAGAGAACGGAAAAGTGATGTCTGTAGCTTCCTGTACTGTGAAAATGTCGAATCGGAGAAGGGGAAGGCAAAGTTAGTAAAGTGTAGGGTCTCTCTGCATGGTCCATGAAATGATGCTGAGCATTCAGGAGAAAAAAAACCCCAAAACAACAACTAAAAACTTCAGTAAATATTGAAGTGAGTAGAAGGAATTTCAGAGTTTTTTAAGCAGCTACTGAGATGGGTATTGTGCCAGGGTGACAGGAGTGGAGAAGACAACAGTTTAAATGCTGTTATGGCCTGTTGCTGTTCTACAGTGATATCCTAGAATCAACCATGAGCTTGGTATTACACGAGTATTACAGCTTGTTATCTTGGGAACTGTGAGAGGTAATGTGCAAGTAGCCAGCTGTTACATAGTGACCATTTATTTAGAAGAAAAATGCAGAGTACAAGGAGAGTAACTTTGCGAAGTGGCTCCTAGTGCCATCTGAAGTACTCAATGTTACCATTTAGTTTATATGAAACTATGAAGACAACTTTGGCCAAGTTCCTGCTGTTACAAATTGATGTTTCTGTACTTAATTCAACCAAGTGATAGCAGTTTTAGCATACAGCAAATTGGATGGAGATGTGATTCCTTTGTCTTCATGGTGCTCTCTTACACTTGCATTAATAACCATTATAACACAGTTATTGCTCAGCTCTTTTTCCCTTGCTAAAGTAAAACAAAAGCAGTCCATCTCCTTGATGTATTTTGCAGAGTGAATATAGAGTGAATCTTGCCCATAAAAGTGCTGTTGGGTTGACAGCGTTGTGAAATGAAGTTCTCTGCCCAAATTAATATGGCCTATATAAAAGTACAAGTCTCTCAGATATTGTTTAGCTCATGAAGGTTAATCTGCTCAAGTCCTGTGTTTCGCAGTCCTTATTCCATCACTTTTTGGATGGCCTGTTGAGACTACTAATAAATAAATGTTTTAAAAATATTGCACACATAGATGAATCCATGAAATTAACTCTAGTGATACCAGGCAGTATGGGGTAAGGGAAACCAGACTATTTCCAAGTCAAACTTCCAAAGAATCGTTCTGCATTGACAGATTTTTATTGTTTTTATTTGGATTGGATCCCAGCTGCAGCACCTAAGACCGAAGTTCTTTAGATGTTCTTTTTGCACCTCCACAGTGGATAAGCTGGGGTATAAAAATACACCCTGATGTGAAGGGAACCTTCCAGCACCGGGTAACTGATGGGGAAGGCAGAACTGCTCGGACACCCATCATACTGGGGAACAGTTTATCCTGCCAGAAGCTCTGTATTTCACTGCTTTTCTTCTGTAATGCTGTGTTTCTTGTAAGTAAAACTTTGTTTTCTTAGAAATCGTAGCCAGATGTTTAAGTCTCAGTGATGCAGTTTTGTTACATTTTTAGTTTTTAATGAGAATAGTAAGATACAATTAGTTACTTCAATTTGATTGGTGGTTTTTAGCACCCTGCCCCATTTTGTCTTGTCTATCTGTCAGCCGTTGTACTTTTACCTTGCTTCTGAGAAAAGACCAGTAAATCCATTCCATTTGCTCACTGGATTGCAAAAATAGCCAAAAAAAAAAACAAACCAGGAAAACAAACAAACAAACCAAAAACCCCCAAAAGCCCAAATCCAGGCAAAACAGCTCATCTTTTCTGCTGGTCAAAAAGCACACTGTAAGTACTGCTGTGAAATTCTGAGTTGAATTATAAGAGCACTTATTCTGATTCCATGTTGGGTTTGAACATAAACAAATTAGAGCTGTTAATTTTATGAGAAGCTCCATCTAGATTAGGCTTTACCTTGAACTCCCACTATCCTATTCCCTAGGACAACAGAACAATAATTTGTTGTATAAACAATAACAGTAGGGACTTGGTCTCTCTGGATACCCCCATCTGGCAGAGGAAATCTGGTTGTTAGCATATCAAAAGACCTGGTGGATTTCTTCAGTTTATACAGACTTAATTTAATAGAACTCTGTAAAACTTTTTACTGTTTCTATTTTTTTAACTAAAATTAGGAATTGTACAACATTTATGATACTGTGTTATTTTTACTTTTAAATATTGTGAGAAAATCTCTACTCTCCTTTTCTTTATGTACAGAATTTTTAGATATCTTAAAAACCAAAGTCCCCAACTCATCTATTCTCAAGTCCCTACTCTGTTTATGAAGGTAAGTGCCCACTGGAGACAGACTTGCTTTCCTGCTGCAGCTAAAAGCACTCTCAGGATCCCTCATGGTCATTGTTTGTTTCTTTGCATAAAAAACCCCCATTTCTGCCAAATTATCCATTGTCTCGAAACACCAGCAAACAACATTGTGTTCAGCATGTTAAAATCCCTGGTAATGTTCTCAAAATCTGGCTGATATGAAGCTTTCATAAAAGCGTGGGCTTGGAGGAAAGTGTCCTTTTGGTGCCATTNGGTTCTCAAAATCTGGCTGATTTGAGATTTATTATTACGTTGTGTTACTGAAGCTTTCATAAAAGTGTGGGCTTGGGGGAAAGTGTCCTTTTGGTGCCATTTTTACTTTTGCTAGTGTTACCTGGGAAATGAAAGGAATATGAGTCTTGGGAAGCATAGGGTTAAACCGATGTGTATATTCCACTTCATTTTTATTGCTTCTTTTTCCTCCTCTCCTTTTGTTGATTTAAGTCTCTATTTTCTTTGATTCATTTAAAAAGGATAAAATACACAAAAAGTTGGTTGCTTTTATATATGAGAAGAAGAGGCAAAGCTTAAAATAAAAATAACTTGCCAAATATTTTATTTTCATTGAAGTATCTGAGAAGGTTTTGGACAAGCACTTCTGTCTCAACAGAAAGTGCATATGCAAAAGTAGAATAACAAAAAGATTTATTGGCTGAAACAATTCCTGCTGTCATGTGGTACATAAGAATTAAATATTTATTCCTACTCACTGGGATAATAAAACTCTATTCAATTATGTTGCAGACACTACCAAATGATTGTTGAGGCCTCTAATAATGCTACAAATGGTAAAATATATAGTATAAACAATACGTGAGAAAACATTATGGGAAAATATTCTCTAGCCCACAGAGTTTGCTTCTTTGTTAAAATAATTATTGAGACGAATGACAAAGCCATCAGCAGTCTGGGGTGCCAAAAAAGTGAATTTCAAAGGTGTTCTGCTGTTGATGAGCCCAAAAGCTGCAATGGTTTGGGGTTGCACAGTGAAGGATGGTTGTCCCTCCTGACTGTCCTAAGCCTTAAAAACTCCCAGAAATTCAAAAGAGCTGTTTTTTTCTTTAGCCAGGTTAATGGAACAAAAATCTCACTTATCCCCTTTCCTCCTAAATAAAAGCCATTCGTCCTTTCGCAGTGGGACTCTGCAACACAGGTGCATTTCTCAGAGTCCGTGCAGTTAGACAGGAGTGCCGTGGGGTCCTGGGTGGGCCCCAGTCCTGTGGTGCTGGCTGTGGTAATTAGCACAGCCTGTATTTAGACTATGAGAAATCTCCCGGCTTCAGCGCCTTTGGCAGAACCTGCCTCCAGTCCCAAACACAAAGCAGCACCATCTTTTGTTCGGGATCTCTCCTTGTGGGTTTACAATTCCTCCTAGACTTGTTCACTGCAGGCATATCTTTGTTGGAAATTCTTCCCTTTATTTCTCCTGGGACTGTTCTGTGTAACTTTGCCAGCCCAGGAGCTCGGGCTGTGTCGTGGCAATTTTGTAATTAGTTGTTGCTAGCGCTAACTTTGCTTTCAGAGGGAAGAGCATTCCTAACCCTTGCTTTTTCCCCTCGTGCTGTATTTGTCTCCCTTATCTCTTAGAAGGTGGCATGCACTACTGTGCAAGCAGTTAACCATTAGTAATCAAAACCCAGCAGAGCACAGCATTTGTCAGAAATCCCATTGCTTCCAAACTGTTGCTGTAAATGAATCCATTCCTATGCAAGTATGATAATTTTAAAAGCATTATCAGAAGAACTGGAATTATTTTCTCATTTCCTCCCAGTAAATGGATCCATTGATCCTTAATAACTTCACAGTGATTCTGCTAATTGTCATGTTTCCATTAATAAGTTTAAAAATATGCCATCAGATTGGTAGGTGTGTGTATGCATCACTATGCCTTGAGTGCATCGAACTATTTTTAAACAGCAGTAATGAATTTTGGCTAATAGAGAAATGTTTTCGTAGTTCTGTTAGTCAACAGCCTAAAGTAAATGGATAAAATGGGAAAATATCAACAGTGTCCATCGTCTGGGCTACGTGCCAGTATTGATAACAAAATAATTAAAAGGTAACAGTGTTTAAAAACCAACTGTAAGCCTGGCCAAAGTAAAAATCAAACCAAATCAGACTAGTTCTATGCAGGGTATGCTCAATATAAGCTTGTATAATGTTGTTTGTTTTTATCCTTAGGAGCTCTGAAAGAGCACTCAAATACGCATTACTTCTTGTAGGACCCTGATGATTCTTAATTTTCAATTAGTCTATAGTAGAACTGTAGTATGTCTCCTTTTTTATACTTACTTTGTGTTAAATGAGAATAAATTAAGGAAAATTCCCCAAGTCAGGACTTTTTTGCCTGAAACATATACTCTTTTCAGGGTGTCTGAGTAAGAAACTGCCACAAAATTTTTAATATTGGGTATTTTTTCCATAGAAATGGCTCACTTCAAATCAGTGTTTGAGTAAGAGGAGAGTATTTCAGGGAGAGAAAAGAGACCATGTTTAAGAGATTGAACATGACACAAGAAAAGCATTTGTCATTAATTCAGCTCAGCATATATCTAGAAAGAGTTGTATTGTAATATTTTATTATTTTACATTAACAATGGAATGTTCTTCCCTAGATTGGGACTGCTGCTGGTAGGGAGCATTTCAGCCACCTTGAAACCGAAGCCTCCTCAATGCTGCAGCTCTTCCATAACAAACAAAAGCGCTGCAAAACCCTCGAGATCAGAAGTGCTTAACAGATATCTTAAAGCATTCTGCCTTTAGAAAATTAGAAATGTTAGAATTCCTCAGGAACCCATTGTATGTCAGCATCTGGCTGGGTCCTCAAATGCCTTGCCAGTTGTGACCCTGACCCTGCTAATTGTGCTGGGTTTAGTTTGCTAATTGTTCACGTGGAAGCTGCCCAGTCCCACCTGCAGAGAAGCTGTTCTGCAGAGCAGTAATTTGGGATGGAGGATCCATTCTCAGGGTGGATGAGTAAGCACTGATGTACACCTGTACTCTTGGCATTGCAGCCAGCACAGCCAGCTTTTGGGATCCAGGGGTTTTTTTACCCTGTTGTGCTGAGGTGAGAAACTCCTGTCCACACTCTGTGATGAACTTGAGTGATAAAGATCAGGGAAAAATAGCATCCTTTTTCCATTTTTTTTGACCAAAAGCTCGGGCCCAGTTTCTAGTACTGTGTGCAAGTAAGCCTATATTTGGACCTGCTACATAGAAAAAAAAGAAGCCACCTATCACAATGAATTAACCCAACTCTAAACAGAAACAGACGTTTATTTCCTGCTTTTTTTCCTTTCTGCTTTTTCCTTTTTATCCATTACAGTTCCCCCCCTCCAATAATTAAATGAATGTTTAAAGGTCTTTAACAGATGTCTTCTTATTTTACTCAGGTGGGATATTTATGATGCATTAGTCTCTTTTATGTCATTTTATTTTGGCAGCTACATTCTGAACTAATTAGCACACTAGAGAGATCTCCCAGTAAGAGCACATGGGCAGCCAGTGGTTAAGTATTTGGTAGCACATTGCAGAGTCCACAGACTGAAATGGGAGGCTGCAGCATGTTTGCAGTCCCTGCATGGGGCATAATTGCATTTCTGAAACACTCAGCTGTTGGTGCTCTGCAGGTTTCGTTTGTGCAGCTTTATAAGGGAAACACCAAAACCTTCATAAATTGTTGTGAATTACAGTTTTGTAGAAGTTACCCTGTGTTGGCTGACTAATGTATATATTATATTGTGCTTGTGCTTTGTGAAAAAAGACTGGAAGCACTTAAATGTGTGTGTACATATTTGTATGTGTTGTGTCCACTTGCTGTGTGACTAAGATTCTGAGTTTTTTCTTTAACACAGCTAAAATTTTTAGAGTTGCATTTTACACGATGCTGGGGTAGAGGAAAGGAATGCAGCAAAACCAATGTCAAATTTGTGCTAGAAAATGGTTTTCTCCTAGAGCATTTTGTGTCCTATCAAGCATTTATCTGTAGCATTACATCTGCAGTATTTGTCTTCCAAAAAGCATAAAGTTTACTGCCTTACTAAAATCCGGAGTGTCTGACCACCGTTGCAGCAATCCTAACTTACAGTCCACCTGGCTGGTAGTGGGAGATACCAGAAGCAAGACTGAAACATTCATTTTTAGTTTTCATGAGAGAGATGTGTCAGTGTGAGAGAGAATGAGTTAGTGAGACAGGCTGGAGCAGGTTCAGCAAACAGCCAAGGTGGAGGAGACCCAGAGCCCACAGCTGTTCCCCCTCATTTGGAGTAATTAGTTTTCAAAACTGAAGAAGTTCAGCAAAGGATCCCCCTTCTGCAGCTCCACTTGCACGTTTCCAGCAGTTTCTCCTGCCGTGAAACTTCTCAAGTGTCTCCCAGACTGTCACCCTCATTCCCAGAGAGATGATTCCTGTTCTGGACATCCCGGAGCTGAGGCTCCGTGTGCAGCTCAGAGGGGCAGAGGCTGTGGCAGAGGGTGGGGACACACCTGTGACTGACCATCTGGACCCTGCGAGGTGTTTGCTAACTGATGGTGCCCATGCACGAACTAATTAAGCACTTACACAAGAGCTAATAGTGTGCTCACTTGGGAACAAATTGGGGACTCAAACATGAACTGCTTGGACACTCGTGTAGATTCGTTAGATGTTCGTGCATGGATGTGGTAAACCACACAATTTATGCCCAGTACCCATGGCAATCATTTCTTTAGTTCTTCTTCTTTTTCCTCAGAACTGAAAAACCTCCCAAATTAGGCCTAGGCCGGAAGAATGGGATTCTGGTTCTGTGTATGTGCACATGAATGCTGGTTCATATCCAAGAGAACTGAACAAGAGACTGGGCATCCTGCCTGCCAGAAGAAAGCCCAGGTTTGGGTTTGTCAGGTTTTGTCCTACCTGCCAGTGGCCTACAGAGCCTTTATCTGTGTAAGGTTCACCTGTCTGCCCAAACCCCAGTGTGGAATTGGTTATGTACCAGCGTCACTCACTGTCAGAATGACTAAAAACAGTTCTGCTTCCATCCTTTGAAGGAATTAAGGTTTTTGTTTGTCTTCATGGTTTCAAGCGAGCCGCAGCATCTGAAGTGAGAGTCCGTGAACCAGGAAATGTGCAACAATAAATGAAACAAAAGCTTTTATTTCACTTGTTTTTTGCCAATGCATAATGGAGTTTTCAGAAGCCTTACTGGAAGAGTAGAATTACTAAAAAAAATTTAAGTTTTGACATAGGAATTTCAATGGCATCAGCATTCTGTCTATCCAGCTGTTTGTCTTTTGACACAAAGCAATTGCTGTTTATAGATTAATATACATAGCAAAAGTAGCACAATCTCTCTGCAGGAGAAGTAACTCCCTTGTCTTTTTAGAAATTCATTACTGATTTAGCAAGAGGATTTTTACTTTTTCTAGGCTCCTTGATCCCAAGATTTATATGACTGTAACCTTGAATGACATTAGAACAGAGCACAGCCATCACTTTGCCATGTTTGAATCAGTTCAGAGATCGGTTTTTAATTAGATTAGAGAAATCTGAAAGAACCTCAGCCAAATCACGGTGTATCTGAACTGCAGTATAAAAGCAAAATTAAATTCAGTACAGTTTTGTTGGTAGCACTTCATTGACTGTAAGAAGCACTTGAGGTATTTGAACTTGAAGACTGAATTGAGTAGAAACTGTTCAGGACAAACAGTCCTTTATAATCTGGGAAAGATTTCAAAATCCACCATATAGTTTTTCTTCATACTCACTGAAATGTGAGGAATTCTGCTCACTATTCTGATCCTCTCCTTGAATACGCCAAGAGACTTTTTTTTTTTTTGGTGCATCTTTTAGCTATAAATCAGTGCCCTTTCATACCAGGCCTTTGATGTATACTCACTAAAAGATGCAAGGGAACAAGTTTGTCTTTATTAATCATGGTGAAAACAGAGAAGCTTTCCACCCCAGTGATGAGATTTGTGTAACTAAAAGACAGCAGGAGCCTTTGCACTCTGCAGCTTCCAACACTCTCCAGAGTCACTCCATACATCAGTGTCAACCTTGAACCGTTCTCTCCAGGGACAGTATAATTATCTTCATGAAGTGCAACTGGATGGTGTCTGTGAAGTGGTAAAACCGAATCTCATTTTTGCAAGAATTCTTCCTGTTGTCGTGCAGCCAGCTCTCCCATTTAATAAATAATTTGTTTCCCTCTGGACACTGTCCTGGTCAGCCAGCTCTGGGTGCCCCTGCTGGAGCCGTGGGGCTGCCCACGAGACTTGCAGAGGTGCCTTCCACCCTCAGCCGTTGTGTGACTGGTAATGCATCTCTGGGCTGTAAAGGGACTTCGAGTTGCTCAGAGGGTTTGTAATATTACAGCTGCACAAAGCTAATAGAGGAAGATGCAGTGGGTTTCCATTGTTGACAGAATGCTCGTTGCTTGCTGAGTTTTTGAAGTGTGTTGATGGTGGTCCAGCCTGTGGCAGGCAGCTGACGGCAGAACTGTGGTCACATTCTGCTGCTGTCCGCCGTAGGAAATGGCCAGCTGAAGGAACAGAAGTACTAAACCTAAAACTGGACACATTTCTTTTTTGACAATTAAATTATGCTTTATATCACGCGAGTCCATTTAACACTGAGGTTCATTAGAGTAGGCTTCACCTTCCTTCTCCATTTCCTGAATGATGGAGATAATGGGATTGATTCTAAAGTTATTTAAGTGTAGTTGTAAGTTAGATGTGTGTCAAATGGAGTTAATGATGTTGCACTCATGGAAGTGAAGTGAGAATCAGTAAATTGAGTATAGGAAAGACGTGTGGTAGGCTGGGAGAGCAAAGACTGAGCACGAGGATGAATCTTGGTAGTAAGAATGTGAAATTAAAAAAATGTATGATGTGGAAGAAAATAGCACACGAGCCAACTCCTCTGGTTTATTCTCACTATTCTCGCTATCTCCCACCTTGTCTTAGTTCTGCTGTGCACTGCATACCACACCAGCCTCAGATGTAACATTTCCAAAAATGTATTTTAAAATATTTTTATCATTAATATAAGGGAAATTATAACAAACTGGGCTTTCAAAGGTATTTGTCTAATTTCTTTCATTATTATTTTTGCCAGCGTTAGTTCAAAATTCCCAGTGATCTACCTTTTTCTAACTAGGTCTGTAAACACTGAAAACACTTTTTAAAATTACATAACTTAAAAAAAAAGGAGAAAAATTGAAATACAGTTTAAAATTACCTGCACATCAACTGAAATAGTCTGCACATCATTTTAATGCTTGCATTAAAAGCCAACCAGAATCAAGTCTGGTCAAGGATCAGTCAATAATGACCCCACTTCCTGAGGATCATTGTTATTATTTTGTGGTTTAGTGTCTTATAAATTCTTGGTGTTAGCAGGTTTTCTCCTTGTCTTCTCTGAGGCACGATGCTCTCCTTCATTATTTCTCCCTTCTGCTCTGCTTTTTTATACACCTGCTAAGGCATTTCCCACTCTCACAATTAACAATTATCCCACTACTGAAAAGGAGAGTAAGATGCACTCACAGTGTGCAAAATAATGTTTCAACTCATTCTGCCAACTGGACGCATAAAAATAACTGATCTGGCCGCTTCATTGCTGAGAAAACTTGAAGCAATTCATTCTTCTTTAAACGTGCTGTGCCATTTGTATATTTCAGGTACAGTAAATCTTGCTTCATTCATCATTTTAAAATAAACGCATAAAAAGCAATAGCTAGTCTTCAGTTACTTATAACTACCCACAAAATAAATACTGTGCAAATCTCTCTCCATTGTATTTTTTAAAAATTTAATTTAAATTTCAACTTAGCATATTGCAAACGTGTTAATTCCTGGAGGATGGTGGTATTTTTTTCAGTTACTTTGGAAAATGCGAGTATAAATGTTCTATTATGAACCTACATAATCACACATATACCTTACTAACACTAAGGGTATTTCCCAGCTGAGAATTTCAACTGTTTTCCCAATGTCACCAAGGCAAGGGATGATGGCAAATAAAGGACATACAGAAGACTGAATTTCTTTAAGAACTCCAGTACATAATTTGAGGCTGATTGTTGTGGGAAGGGGGGTGTCTGGTGACTGGGTGCCAGCCTGGCTTTCCAATGATGTCCAAGACTGTGTGGACCTGCGTCTAATTCCTGAGGGGAAATTTAAGATTTGACATTAGCTCTACGTCCTAGATATGGTAGAAATTCCCGAGACAGAGCCGTGCTTTCAGCGCTGACGGGATCATTCCGTGGAGCTCGTGGAGTGCAATGCAGCACTTTGGCCCCAGCAGGGTTTGGCGTAGCGAGGGGGTTTTGCAGCTGAAATGGGCAGCACTGATGGAAGGATCCCCACACGGAGAGTTTGTTTCAACAGCAGATCCTTACCAAGTACTGGGGGAAGAAAAAAAAAAAAAGAGGTTTGGGTTCCAGCTTTCCAAAATTGTTCATTTCTCGGTCATTACTTGGCAGACTCATCTCATCAGATTTTATAATTTAACCTGCGATATTTTGGTAGAAGTTGCCCAAGGCAAACTCCAGACATAAGGCAAATGCCGTTCAATTGTGGTGTCGTTTTGTNCGAGCCTTACAAAAGACTGGGGGAAAAAAAAAAAAAAAAAAAGAGGTTTGGGTTCCAGCTTTCCAAAATTGTTCATTTCTCGGTCATTACTTGGCAGACTCATCTCATCAGATTTTATAATTTAACCTGCGATATTTTGGTAGAAGTTGCCCAAGGCAAACTCCAGACATAAGGCAAATGCCGTTCAATTGTGGTGTCGTTTTGTTTGTCTTACCCTGACTCTGGAAATGAAATGAGAGCCATATCCACTAACAGAGTTTTCACAGGAAGCCATAGGGTGAAGCTCAGCATGGTGGCTGGTTCCCACCAAGGATAATGGCATTCCTAATATCCTTCTTTCCCGTATTAACCTTTTGGGATTTTTGTGTTGTCTGTTGTACCATTATATTTTATACTTCAGTATCGCATATTTTTTTTAAAAATAGCTTATGGGATGTAGTTATTAGAAACTCTTTTGGTTGCAGTGCATTGTAATTATTGCAAGATTATCCAAATTACCTGCTTGGAACACATGAAGTGTAAGGCACATATATCTAATAGTTTTATATTCACTTTCTGATGACCTTGTTTCCCCAGGTTTTTCCATTTAAAAAAAGAGAAAAGTACAGATTTTTAGGCAAATTGGTTTTCACATTTGGGAATTTAGTGTGGGTGAGACAGTTTCTCTTTTACAGTATTTTTAAAAAATTAAATTACTCATCATTATTTATAGAAACATACTAAATTACTTTGCCAGGTTGTGGATAAGTGTTCTGAGTAGAAATTTATAATAAAAAGAAAAAAATAAATAGCTCATTACTTGTGAGAAGAAACATTTTTATGATGTTAGATTAAAAGTATAATGATTTTGTATTCCAAACAGTTTCATAAACTGTTTTACTTACTTGCAAAATATATTATATTTTGGTTTTTTTCCCCACATGGCTTAAAAATCCAGCTGTGATGGAGAATGACTGCAAGGTGTAAAAATAATACATTTTTCCTCAAAAGGATCTTGTAGCCTGCTTGCATAACTAGTGCATAAAAAAAAAAAAAAGTGATACCATGGGTTGTTTTTAACTATCCATTATTTATGGAGTGCAGAGAGAAATAGTTACAAATTATTGTTTCAGGGGACTTCCTGTAGCTATACTATTGTGTTCAAAGGATTTACTCAGAGTGGTTTAATTCCAGTGTGAAAAGTTCAGGCTCTTGTTGTCCTAACCTACATTTCAAAAAAAAGTTACTCCATGTCTCCATATGCCTATACATATATAAATATACAAGAATATTGGTTGAAAAAGTCACATTTGTTTAATGGGAGGTTATAATATGTACCAAACATTTGTTGACTCGGCAATATTTTCCTATTTCAACTTCAGTATTGCTTGAATTTGCAAATGGGCATAATAACATTTGCAAGTAAGTTTTTGGAGACACATTTCATATTCCGTGTTTTTCAGTCTCTTAAGGGGAAGAGAATAATTCCTGTCCCCGGGGAAGTGTGAGGTGTGGGAGTTCCTGCTCCACTGTCTTGAAAAGTGCTGGAAAAGAATCATTCTGGCTCTGGGATTTCTCATTAGAAGACACCGTACTGAGCCTCCATTCCACAGAAAGCACGAAATTCAACTTAGTCAAGCAGTTAAAATCTGCTGCCCCATTACTGTTCTTAGTTTTCATGATAATTTATATAGCAAATGTCCTTTATGCCAGTCATAATGTGCATTGCAAGACAGTTGGGAGTGCCGTGACAAGAACTTCTGCTATGTGTTTCAGCTTAAAAAGGGTTCTGTGGCTTGGATTTCCAACTCCCATTTTTGGCCCAGAAAGTTATTTTGTAAGCAAGCAAGAATATATTTCTTCTCTGTATTTTCTGAAACCAGAAAAAAACCCCAAAAACTTTCACTAAACTATTCCGGAGAACGTTAAGGGGCTTTTTAGAGGTTTGAAGGCAAACCCTTCCTGCTCAGGATGAATTTTGTCTGGCTGCAGACGTTTTTGCTTCCAGCTGTGGGATGTTCCAGAGCCAAATGGGGCAGGTAGGGAGGTGCAGGAGCGAGGCGGGAGCTGTCTGTCAGGGAGGCAGCAGCTGACTCTGCTGAGCCTTTCCTTTCACGGGTGTGGCACTTGTGTCCTCGGAGCCTGAGACGCCTCCTGGCAGCACCTGTGCAGCCAGGCTGAGCTGCCACACCTGCACAGGTATTGCTTTCATCCCAGTCTAGTCAGCCCAAATGCCTCCCCTGGATTCAACAGGGTGATGTAATTGTTCCAGGAGAAAGCCTAAATTAGTAGAGAACAAGGTTTTTGCCCCAAGGGAAAAGTTAGCCTTGCATTTAACTGAAATGTAATGTACTATATAATAATAATAATAATAATAATAATGTGAATTATGTTGAAACTTTTAATTTGGTGGTGACAACTCTCAGAGAGAAATAGGCATGTAAGGTTGGAAAATCCTGTCCTAGACTGGCATATAAGTCAGAAAAATTAACTCTTTCAAAAATGTTGGTGCTGTACTGCAGTAATCATTTTTCTTTTTTCAAAGCCTGTAGCAATACTAGATATATAAAAGTCAAGACTTTTTCACAGGTGTTTCAATAAAGTTTATGCTACACTGGCAGCAGACTATTGCTGTATGTTTTCTACCCTGGGGCAGGGTGAAATTTCCTTCTTCTGTAGCTGGAGGGGTTTCTCCAGCAGGGTGATGCAGTTTCAGGCTGCTGGTGTGCGGGTCACTCTTTCGAGGGATTTTGCTTGATTTTGTTGAAAAGAGCAAAGCGAGATTCTCATTTTGCTCCACTTGCCAAAATCTTGACAGTGTTTAGTGTTTGAGGATGCAATCTATGCATTAGACTGAAAATTGCTTACTTGAGAATTAATTAATCTGTTCTGATACTGCGTGTAGTCCTCAGTGTTCCAACAAATGATGACAGGCCGATGTCTTCCCATTCTATTTTGCTCTTTTTTGGTTGTCAGTAATATGATCACACACTTACATAATGAGACCCTGAGTCAGCTGGATCTTTTAAGTGGATTGAAATAGACCTCCTCTTTATAGAGCACTCCCCAAAGAAAGATAAAAGGCTTTTTGCATATTTTAAATGACAGGTTATATTAGAATTAAAACCAGAATACTTAGGGTTTTGAGCAGAAGTCACTCAGAGCAAATAAGTAATAAATAAAAGGGATTTATCTGCAAGTCTTCTCCTGCCTGCTGTGTCTGTGGAGGCAGATTCTTTCCTAGATCTGATTTCAGCTGGTGGCTTTGCAAGTTGCAACGAGCTCTGCCAAGTTCCCTTTAGCCCTGAGAGGTTCTCTGTTCCCAGAGTCCCTTCTGGCTGCCCCCTGCTCATCCCTGTGTTTTTTCTGGCTCTGAGCAGCCAGTTCCCCTCTGTCACCTTGTGCTGGCCATGCTGAACCTCCCCAGTGAGCACTCCTGGTAATTCCCTAAAGAAGGGCCACTCTTCCCTTTTATGCAGGGCATTTCCACCTCATCCCACGGCTCTTCTTAAAGTAACGTTGATTGTAAACAACAACATGCAGTCTGTCAAAACAGTTTTACTTCTGTGCTTTTAAAATCAGGACCTACCCTGAAAACCGTATTATATTTTCCATATTAAAATGAACTTCATTGCAAGGTCAGTGGAGATTCACTCCCATGAGTGTTGTCACAGCTGTAGTCCTTAACTGGTGTGTTCATGGCTCAGTCACGTCCTCAGGAGGCTAAGATTGCCCAAGCTGTCTTCGTTTTAAATTTTGCATAATGATTCATGTGAGGCCTTGGCTGATGGTTATTATTGTCATATGATACTGGAAGAACTGTAATATATTTTAAATGACCTGCTTTTTAACATACGTGACCTTTAGGATGTGTGAGAAGTCAAAGGGATACATTTCAAAGATCTTCACTTTGTTTTGTCAGACTATGTTCAGTGATGTGCTCGGCCCTGTTTCCCCCATGAGACATTTCTTTCACTGGTGGATAAAATGCTCCACAATGGACAGTTTGTGTATCAGGTTATTTTAAGTATGTTGGTTTCCTGGGGGCAGAACTGTGGGACTATCAGGTGATAGTAGGAAGTTGCTGTTGTAACACACCAGTGAGTGGATTGCTTGAATGGTAACAGAGGGTGGATCGAAACGGGGCAGATAGCAAACTTTGTGTATAATTTCACTCATCACATCCCTAATGCACATCACATAAATTAAACACCCATCACCTGGCAATATTCTTACTCAAAATAGGGAGTTCAAAAAACCCCGGCTTCTTTCTTCAGAGTATTTTTGTTTGTTTTTATCTTTGTTTCTCAGTATTACAGGCATTAGTATGGAATGAAGAAGGAATAATGTACATGTTCCTGTGGCTGCACAGGAACCTGGTTTCCTTCTCCCTAATCATCTTCTGCATGAAGATTCTGTTCTAGGGGTACAATGTGATGACACCTCGATCTGAAAATAGCAATATTTGTTGCATTTCTTCACCATTTAAGAGAAACATCGGTGCTCTTGTGGCAATCACAGCAGAAGAAAAGAATTTAATTTCTTTCCTCCAGTAGTCGGTTCCTCCTGCTCAGTTTTATTGCAGGGATGTCTAAGGCCGAGGTAACCTGTTTGTTCCTGATTTGGAATGAGGAACTTTGAAAAAAAAGGAGTTTTTGTGAGGTAGGTAACTCCTCAGTGTGCTCCACACTGCATTTTCCCCTTTGAAGTGGGTTGTTAGCCTGGCTGGGTTTGTGGGTACGTTCAAATTCCTAGAATAGGAATTTTCTGCACAAATGCATGATCTGCCTCATATATTTCTTAACTTTTAACTTTTTGGTTCCTGGTGTTAACAATAATAATAATTTGTAGACATTATTTTTCTTGTTGTTATTTGTCTCTGAATAGTGCCAATTAAATTAACTCCTAATATATTGAAAATTTTACTTTGTACAAACCAGTTATGGGCAGATTTTGTCATCATGAATTTTTACAGGAGCAGGAGCATAAAGAGACAACAGTAAAATTGCATGGCAGCTTCCAGCAAAGGACATCAAAGCATTGCTCAAACTTTAATGAACTAAATCAAAGTAAAATAAATGGTGAAATTAAGCAGTTTTGAAGCCAAACCATTTTCTAGTTGCCAGAAAGCATTGGAAGAGGAGAAGGAATAATAACATGTATTTTCTGTACAGCTCCAGCAACACCAGCTACTCTAGTTTGTGAATTAACTTAATATTCAACATTTTGTCATGTACATTAGGTGTTATAATGCATGAAATGAATACAAAGTCACATCCCAGTGGCTGCAGTTGCCAGTAATGATCGACAATACTGCCTCTAGCTAGCTAACACTTTCCCCTATGAAATATTTTCTGCATGACCACATCCCATGGCAGCAGGCAGCAGGGGAATTTATGAACTAGCTGGAGCTATCAGTGCTAGTGAGGAAGCAATAGAGAAAGATGTATGTTTAAAAATAAATAAAAAAAAAAAGGCATGAGGAGGGGGAGAAGGCAAAAGATAAATATCCAACCGGAAAAAAGTTGTCAATATGTCACACAGACACTTTGAACTAGCAGCTTAATGGCACTGCAAATTCATGTCTGGGTCCTACTTTTAAAATTTCCAGCTTTTCCTAAATATAGCTTCCAGTTGAGACTGTTTCTTTTAGCTATAAATAACTCAAAAGAACTGACACAGAATGAGGCTTTCAGCTTTATGCCAGGTTAGAACCATGATTTGTTTGCATGACTGGAAGTTAGGAATGTTCAGGTTCTTATCAGGTCAAGTCAATAAGTATGATTTTCTTAGAGAAAGGGGACTCAACTTTTCTCTCAAGTTGCAGTGGCTCATGAGTTTTCTTTTTCCCTCCTTTTCTTGCTATACAGTTATTTTTTAGCCCTTCTCCCCACACAATGCTACAATGAGAGAAGTAGATTACAAACGAGGTTCTTATATATATCTATATATATCTCTGTATATATATTTATATCTATCTATCTATCTATATTTATGTGTGTATATATATATATATATAGCCAGTAGGAAAAGCATAATTAATTTCTTTCTGGGCCTCTGTACCTGTGTGAATTGCAGTGTGTTTGAGACTGTTATTCTTGAAAGCAAAAGTGTGGAATGATTCCAGTATTCTTCAGATTTCCAGAACTAAATTCAGTGGAATACATACCAGTGAGATAAAATCAAGACTCAGCATAATCCAGAGGTGGTAGGAATATAATTCATGATACTGTGGGCACCATCTTTAACCTGTCTTTGTCTGTTAATCTCACTCCCCATATTAATTGTATGGCTGCATTTCATAGGTGGTGTTTTTGTGGAAAATTAGGAAAAAAGCAGAGTATTCCTGGGCCAAAATTTAGGATTGGTGTAGAATGCCTGCACCTCTCCTGCTCAAGCAGGGGTATCCTGGAGGAGGCTGCTCTTTGTATTCGGGGCAGACTGCTCCTGTGGTCAGTCACCCTCACAGTAAAGAAATCAATGGAGTTCTGGAATCTCTGGATGCCAGCGTGACCCTCAGCCACTCACCCCAGTTTTGTGTCACCAACACCCTTGCTTAGGGTGCTCTCTACCCCTCACCCAGGCTGCATCAGCAGGAATTTGTTCATCAGTGCGCTCCCTGTGCAGGAGACCCCTGGACTGCTTGTGCCTTACTACGCTGTCCATAATTTTGCTGTGCAGGCACTTCCTTGCTTTCACACGGACATGCTTGAGGAGAGCGTGTGTAAGCCTTGTTCCCTTGATTTTGTGTTCTCTTTGCTCATCAGGCCCCTCCGCAGGGCTGCTGGTACCTCTCCTCCTTCCCTTTCCTGGTTTAAAGTCTTTCTTCCAGGTCAGCCATTCTGCTGGCAAAGAAGCTTGGGCCCTCAAGTTCCCCGTCACTGAGAGATTGCCCTGGCACCATCCTTAATGCCCCAGGGGAAAACAGGTGGAGCAATTAAAGCAGTTCAGAGTGGGACAAGTGTTGATTGGCACCTGGCAGCCCAGGTGCTTTGCTTTAAAGGATATTGGGGATGATTATCCCCTTACTCGGCACTCACTGTGCCTCTGGTTTTCAGCCCCTCAGAATTATAAAAACAGGTAACAGCTGGTTCAGAGCTGGTTTCAGGATGGTCAAGAATGCAGCATAGCCTGGGAGGAGACCCCAAAGGAACAGGGCTTGTTCAGCTTGGAGAGCAGAGTCTGGGGGATGCAAAGAGCAGCCCCAGAGTACCTGTGAGGAGATGGAGAAGACAGAGCCTGTCTCTCCACAGAGGTATTGTGGCAAGAGGATGAGAAATGCAAGTTAAAAGAAGGTAGGTTTGAACTGGAAAAGCTTTTCCTTGGGAGTATTTAAGCTTTAGAACAGGTTGCTTGGAGAGGCAGCTGTGTAATCTCTGCTCTTGGAGGTTTCCAAAGAGCATCTGCATCAAACCCAGTGGTGTGGTCTCACAAGATGGTTGTGCTTTAGTCAGGAGTTTCTGCTTGAAATCTCTTGAGGCCCCTTCCAGCCTGACTTACTGTGTGGGGCTGTGATTCTTGAGACCGAAATGCAACCAGTATTCCTTGTGTTGACCTTCGTGGAAACGTCCCTAAACATCCCTTCCTGGACATGGTTTGACTCAATAAATGTAGTGAAGTATTCACTGGAGTTAAACCTTCACTCTGATACCTCAGATGAGTTTCTTAGCCATCTGTGTGGGGCTGGAATGCTTTTTGTCTGTTGAATTTTTTGATGGAAAGCTGAAGGGTTCAAACACAGGGCTGAGTGAATGCCCAGAGCAGCCGAGGTGATTAAGGCACCCAGCTGGAGGTGTCAGGCTCACATTCAAATCTACCTGGTTCAATCTCTCTGGTTGCTCTTTTACTTGTTATTTTGTTTATTTGAGCTCTGCTGAAAGACTGTAATTGAGGAGTCAGGGGTGTGTGCATACAGAAATGTTAGGCAGGAATGGAGATGCCATTTGTTGTAAATATAATAAAGGCAAATATTGGTCCCAAATTGTAGCCCATTTCTAAATGCCCGAGTTTCCCATGCTTATCCTTTTCCTATTGTTTTTGTGGCGAATGAGTAAAAGTAGCAGAGTTCAATGAAAACATGTATTTGAATAACTAAATTGAAATAAGTTTCTAAAAGAACTCAGAATAGCAGTAAAGGAGTAAAAATAAGCCTTGATTGATGTTCTGGCCCATTATATTAAGACGTGTGCCTTAGCTTTGGCTAAGTCAGCCAAGTCTTAGAAAAGAAATTCCAAGTGGGTCAGGTTGTTGCTAAGTTATGTGAATTGGAGCTAACTTTGGCTTGTCTCCTCTTAATGTGCTTGATCCAAACAGAGATAATTTTAAAAAATTATTCTGAAGTTTCATAATATCATTTAATCTCACATCTATACTTGTCATATAAATACAATGCCTGTCTTATTTTTATTCAAATACCAATCTATCAAAATTGCCTTTTGACAGGATTTTGACTACTACTTATAGTAATAACTAATAGTTCTTTTTTACTATTTCCCAGGGGGGAAATAGTATGCATGTGTGTGGAGGAGGGGGAGAGGATAGAAATACTGAAAATAGTTTTCATTTTTACCTTTAAAATGAATCAGGAATTTTAGGTGCCTGTGAATTTTCATATAAGGGAGCAATCTGGAAAGGCCATTCTGGTTTGCTTTTATTCTGTTTATGTTTCATTAAAGGAAGATATAGGGGCACTTTTGTAAGTAAAGCTGAATCTTTAATTGCTATTTGCAAATTTCTTTTTTTAAAGATGAAATTATTGATACACAGTGCACTCAAAGGGCTTTTAATATATTTGTTCACTATTGATAATAGGTTAGAAAAAAGGTTGAAAAGACTGATTGCAAAACTAACAATAAATCAATCAAATGGTTCTGGTAATACATCTCATATCCACAGTGTGTGATGCTTAGTTTATGACATCTTAAGATCTCAAAAGCTGATTTATTCTTCCAGTAATCAGTGTTTTGATCCATTAATTTTTATAATGTAGAGAGATGTCACTGTTTTTTTCATGAATGATTTGTATTTTAAAATTGCACATCTTTCAATTGAGACAAAACCAAGGACTTTTTGAAACTTAGTATCTTCACTGTCGGTTTATTTCTGTACTCTGCTGCTGGTGTATGTTATTATTCAGTGAAATTTTTCATTGCACTTTATAGTGTGGGATTTCTTGACTAATATGGAGCCTAAGAAAGTTTTTATTTCACCCTGATAATCATCTTACCACTCTCTAGATTGATGCCCCAACACGTCCAAGCTCAGAGTGTATTTGGCATGAAGTTCTTAGATATTTGTAGCAGTTATCAACATTGTATCTGACTGATAATACAAACAACTTTGAAATCAAAAGGAATTTTATCATTGAACTTGATGATGTGCTTTCATTTGTTCTTCCTCAAATCAGAATTATTGATAACTTGTTGAATTCAGGTACGTTAAAAAAAACCAACAAAACTGAAACAAGCAGATGTAAAGAAAATAGTCAAAACCAAAACACTTACGTGTACCTTGAAGCTCTACCGACCCAGTTCAGGGAGAAAGAGTTACAGTGTATGGGTTCTGGCTTTATATTTTAATCAGTACAAAAGGGATAATTTAGGTTTTATTAGCCTTTTGTGGGGCAGTAAATGCTAACTCTGAGAGCTGCTCCTAAGACTGCCTCGTTTCTCAGCATCAGAATGTAAGCTCTGGGTATCCTGTATGGTATTCCAGCTTTTTTCACCTGGGTGTCAAGTGCCCTCTTAAAACAGAGCTGTGGGCAAGGGAAGGACTGGGAGATGAGGGCAGTGCTGCACAGATCCCTGGCCAGGGGCTGAGGTGTCTGGGAAGCTGTGGTGTGCTCTGGGCACTGAGTGTCTCATGAATTACAGTCAAAGTGACTAAACCCATCCTCAAGCCCCTGCCTGACTGCAGGAGAGTTGGCAGCTGAGAATGTGGGAGTTGTGTGCTTGAAGCTTCACTGGTGATAAAATGGTCATTGGAAAAAAACATTCCCCTAAGAGTGCAGATGTAAACAGATGTGTAATTTTGGGGGTTTTGTGTATTCACTCAAAACCCAGGGATGAAGACACTTTAGATCTCTCAAATGATGATAATTACAACAGATAATTACCTAATAATAACTTCCACTCATCTCATTCTTTTATTTTCTCCTTCACTCTGGTGTACTTTGCATATCTCCCTCTGATGCCCACGCACCTTGGCCTGTAAAACACAGGTGTGGAGCCTTCTTGAGCCCCAGTCCTCAGGTTTTGGTGGTACCTGACTGGCGGTTTTTACGTAATTTTTTTCTTAATTCTGGCTACAGCGTGTGGAGTATTGTGTGCTTCTACATGTCTACTGACATCTTTTTTGGTTTATTTAATTGTTCTCGTGTATTTTATAAACAGGGACAGGCTTGAAGCACTTCTCTGCTGTTTTGATGCCTAGAGTGTGCACTGTCAGTAGGGACTCTGCTTTATCAGACAGATTCTTGTTAATGAAAATTTATAAGCTGGAAACCCACCCATATTTTAAAATGCAACTATTGCTTTGCTTTCAGTTTGGCTACTGGCTTGATATCAAACTGAAACCAGCAGAAAAACAAAAAAATAAATTTGTAATTGGGTTCATATGAGTGAAATGTGATTGTGATTTCTCACTGTTGTGTTCGGGTCTGCTTGGGTGTTTGCTTTTCGGGGTTTGCGTTTTAATGATTTGCTCCTCGCATAGCGGAAAGGAGTCAGTAATGGTTTAGGTGGGAGGGTTTTCTTTTGGCAGGATTAAAAACAAAAAAAGTGGAAAAGGGTAAAGTTAACTGAATATGGAAAGCTACAAAAGTAGTGCCACAGCATTTTTTCCAGTAAGCTTGGCACTCTTTGCTGAGTTTTGCACTATACAGCCATTAGCAGGCTGGTCAATGCATTGCTTTATGAGGCAATTATTTCAGCATACTCTATTCAAAATACACATTAGAACTTAACCTTCTGAATCCTGAAGTAGCATTTTTATCACCCAACATTAGAAAAGAGTTGGAGTCAGCAATTTCCCCTTTCTTTTTATGATCTGGTATCATTAATAAAGCATTGGGCTGGTAGCTTCTTACAATTCTCCAGGATAATTTGTGACACAGAAGGTGCTGCTGTGATACAGTTGTCTGTTGACTTATTCAATAGCAGGGGAAACATAGAAATTGTGTAAAAAATAAAAATGAGTAAGGGAGGGGAGAAAGAGCTCTTAAAATGAATGTACAACTGGTACACAGCATATTAGGCCTGCTGCTGTTGGATATGCACAAGTAAAAATGGGAAGTTAATACGGAATTTCTAATTAGGGTCACATACTAATGAACTCCCTCTTCATGTTAGTTTTATGCTGCTTCAGAAATTTTTTATCATATGCTTAAAAATTTATGGCTAGAAACATTAATGAAAATGAGGCGTGAATTGGAAATTGTGCTATTATGGAGATGAGGATGGCCATGGCTAGGCTGATTTCTAAGGAGGGATCCTTTTATTGCCATTTTTTTGAGGAATGATAAATGATACAAGTAGAATTAATGACTAGACATATTCTTTGCCCTGGCTTGGCTGGCATTATTATATTTAAAGTTATAAAAGCTGGATTTAATAAAAGTTTGAATTAATTATAAGGGGAATTTTAATCATAATTGGCAGTCTTCTATAGGAAATAAAACTGTAAATCAGCAGAAGGGCAAAATTAATACAGTGAAGTGGCTATGCTTCCATACACCTATAGATGTTTAGACATTAAATACATTTATGTATAAGCACAGACATGCTCATACACATATAGGTATAGTGAACATTTTTATGTGACTTTGTTGCTAAAGGCTATCACCTTTCCTTGCTGATTGACAACACAATTGCTCTTAAGTTCTGTGGATGAATGTTTGGGAATAAATTTTCCAGAAGTGGCATTTTTGTCTCTGGTATCTTGTAAAAATCAATTGGGCTCGCTATTTAAAATGTCAAACCTCCAAAAGCTACCTGTTGTATTGTTTCCTTTGGTCCCACTAAAATTATCATGCAATCTTGTATAAAATATATTGAAAACATCTGGTAGTCTGTCTCATTGGAATTGCCTTTGGAAATAGTCTAGTAACTTTTGACAGCTTGGCTTTACAAGGATATTGATTTCACTGTGGCTTTATCATGGAAAACTGATGAATGGTCAAAAGCCGAAAGTGATATAAAACCTGGTTTATAGTTTTTATATGAATCCATGTAATAAAATAAAGTAGGTTTATAAAACATAGTAAGGTATGCCCTTGTGAAAACATTAGAGTTAAAAAAGGATTTTGCAGCATTTGCGTGCTGTGGATTGCTCAGGCTGGGGACACCAGAAACATTTCCGTGCTTGTAAGGGATGGACAAGGCAAGGAACGTACTTAGTAAAAACAATACCATATGTTGCTAATAATTACGTGATATTTGTGAGCAGATAAGCTTGCATAGAGTTTTGGATTTTAAACATTTCCTTTTGAAATAGGTGATTAATACTGAACAGGAACCAGTGTGGGAAAAATATTGTTTCCTCAGTCCAATAACACGGGGAAGTAGGCAGCAGAAACACAGCTAACTGCTGGGGCATGTAACATGGGAAACAGGAACTACAATCTGGACAAGAAATACTTTTTTTGTAGACCTGAGGAACTGAACAGGAAGAATTAGAAACAACATTGGCCATCTATATTGCACCGGCTGCAACAAAAGAAAGGAAGGAAAATAAAGGAAACTAAATTGATTTCTTTCTGGAGGAAGTAATTACTTCACTGGTCAATTAAATATAAACACAATGAGAAGGTGTTGAAGTAGAAACACTTGTGTCAGTCCTGTAGAACAGTGAATTCTGTGTGTACAGAATCCCCTGAGGGCTGGAGCTACACGTTCATCTACAGTCCAGCTGGGTCCTGTCCTGCAAGGAGGGGGAGAGAGATGGTGAGGTGTTCTTTCTGGATCTCAGTAAGAGAGGTCTGAAAAGAAATGCCTTAATAAAATGGCTCGTTTAATAAGAGATAATAAAAAGAGGAATAGCAATGGGGAGTAAATCTAGCATCCCTTCACACCATGGAGACCCTACACTGGTGTAAGATTGGGTGGACGCTGGATGGGAGTCCCCCAAGGTGTTGCACAGACCTTGGCTGCGGAGGGAGTTTCCTCCTTTTTTTGGTCACTTTCTTTTGCATCATTTTCTGACAAACCCCAGCTGTCTGAAGGGCGTTTGCAGGAGAGGTTCTTGCTGGGCTGCAGGGGAGAAGCAAGGCCAGGCAGGTGGCTCCTGGTGGGAGCAGCCCACAGGCTCCTCGAGTCGGGGCTGGATGAGGCTGTCCTGCACCTCGGGGACTGTGCAGCACAGCCCAGCCTCATCACAGGCTGCTCGGGTGAGCATTCCCCTGGCTCACCAATGCTTGGATGTGCAGGGATCACCGAGCTGGGCTCAGACAAGTAAAGGCAAACTGCCTCGGACGACCCTTCTGCAGAGCTGGATCGATGCAGTGAAATTAGAGCAATCACCAGGCTGCTTCTGACAATTCAGCCAGTGCTGACCAATTGCCACTGCTGCAGAACAGATGTCCTGCCCCTTAAGATATGTCACAGTGCAAACTGTTATAGGAAAAAAAAGGAAAAACAAAAATCAAAATTTGCATAGCCCAGATTAGCAGAACCAGAATTAAAACTGGCACCTGTGGATTTTATTAAAAAAAGCTTTTGTACAGTTCTTTAAATGATCTTTCATTGTGCAAAAAAGAAGCTATGTCAGCTTCAGCTAGGAAACCTTGAGGGAAATTAAGGTTGGCCCAGAGATCCATGTCCAGGCTTAGGTGTTGTGCTTGAGAAATGTAGGCCCAGTGGAGAGAACTCAGAGCAGCACAGTGAGGGTGAGCAGAGTATGTACTGCAAAATGTGATGTGAGGGAAAAGTGAACCAGACATTGTCTCCTTCCTTTCCCCAGTCACTCAGTAATTTTCTCAACTTTCCCATCTCTCATCTCTTTGAGCAGAGCAATTATTTCCTGTTCCATACTCCCTTTTATGAGAACTTTGAGTTGGCCCTGCTGCTTCGGATGTACATTTTCATTAAACAAGGCAGAGCAAAGGGGGACTTGTTGAAGGTTGCCAGTGGAACTCAAGTCTCCAGAGTGATTAGTGTAGTTATCACTAAACCATTCTTGTTCCATAAGAATATAAGAGAAGACAAACTGTAAATGGTGGGGTGTGGAAGGAAGTTTCCTTACCCCCAAGTAAAAGGTCAATCTTCATTCTTGGAAGAGTGACAAGTAGAATTGTTCAACAGGTACAACTGTAAATGGAGAAGGGAACAGGACATGAATTCCCTTGCAAACTCCTCTTTCCTTCTGTTGCTGTTTTTCACTCTGAGCACTCACGTGGGTACGGCCATGGGTTATTAAATCAGGAAAGGTAATTGAAACTAACAAATGAGTGTAGGATTGGTCTGAGCTGTTTGTGTGAGCTCCAGTCTCCAGGTATGGTGTGTGCACTGGATCCCAGCCCTCATTCCCTTTGCATTACAAGGAAGCTGCAGTTTCTGTGACAGCCATTTGCAGAAGCCCTGCACCCCTTCCTGCTTGGGAAGTCTAACAGTGCTTTGATAGTCCTTTAATAGCATCCAGTTTTTGGGGTTTTGAAGTGTAAAACTTGCAGTTGGTTACAGGAGCAGGCAAACCATTCCTATAACTGTCTTGCACTTAACAGCTTTGTGGGCATGTTACCTTTATCCGACAAGGAATTCTGGCAATTGGATTGCTTCATCTTAAAAGCCCTGATTGTGATGAAAAGAGAAAAATAAACCTGCAAGGGTCAAAATATTTGAAATTTGATAGAAAAGTAAAACGAAGCACTGGGATTTGTAGAAAAAGTAACGTGTACAAGAAGTTTGTGCTGTAGCTTTATTTATTATGAACCAAAAGTATTGGATACTTGCCAAACAGAAGAAAAATGTGTATCCTGAAAGATATTGAAAGAGAAATATTAGTAGAGTAAAAGCTGGTGTGTAATACAGTTGAAAATAATGGAATGCTGAAAGGGTATTGCAACTTGATTTTTGAGAAGATGGTTAGAAAAGAAAAATTTTATATTCAGTTTTTATTAATCATACTCATTTTAATTAGAAATGTCATAATTCAGTGGGCCAAACATTTTATAAAGCAAACTTGATCCTGACTTAGGAAGTACAGTGGCTTTATAACTATTAACCATATTTTTTTTAAGAAAAAATAAGATGTTGCCTTTCATGAATTGTGTTTTATCTTGTATTTGGCTTTTGGACGAATGTTTCTTCTCAGCATTTTAGAGTTAGGCTTGTCTGAAACTCAAAAGCGCGTGATAACTGTGATGAACATGGCATAGTGTGCTGGGTTTGAGTTTGTAATTGCCAGCGGGAAGCATCCACTGACTCCTCTCTGCTCAGAGGGAATGTGGAGGAGGAGATCGCAATGTGGATGCCAGGGGAGGGAATGTCAATTTACCTTTGCAAAAATGAGCTCACAGAATGGAGACACGGCATTCTCATTCTGAACCATGAGAACTACCCTTCTTTTAATTAATGCTGTTACAATATTGTTGGCATTAACCGATTTTTCAAAAATACTTTTGTCATTGAACTTGATTTTTTACATTGCCTCTACCCTTCTATGCTCCATTAAGACATTTTTGCTCATAATTTCAGCACAACACTTTTAGACTTTAGGAATCTCAGCTGCTTATAAATGCTGCAATGAAAAGCTGAGGAAAGTTGATGTGAGAACATTACAGCACATCACTTGATGAGGTAACTTAATAGGATTGCTACTAGCAAGCTTCCTCTTAATAGCTTTTACAAACTATGGTTTATTATATCAAACTGCTGCTATAAGAAGTCAGGAATTAAAGAGAATGAATTAGACATAAAGGGGAAAAGAAAAAACTTACACAACTTATGGCCCATCTGAGATTTATTTTGCGTGTTTTAATTTTGTTAGGATAAATAATTGCAAATTTTTTAATTGTATATGTCTGTAGCATAAAAGTATAATAAAAAAAATAGCGTAACTTTAAAACAGTCATCAGCTGTAAACGCAGTCGTTAGTCAACCCATCTCACTGCATAACTGCTGCTATTTGGCATTTTGTAAACTCCAAATTTGTGCTGCAGCTTTGGTGTTCCCTGAAGCAGGAAGGAGCTGGGAGCGCAGCCTGCCCAGGTGAGGCTGTGCGTTGTGAGCATCGGCAGCGGATCGCGGCGTGGCTGGGGCGTGGTCCGAGCCCGCTGGTGCTGCTGTTACGAAGATGAATGGTCCAGCTCCTGCTCACTTTATTGTGCTTTTCAGAGCCACGGAGATGTTGCAGTTTTGATTCTGCAGCATGAGTCAACAGGGCCGGGCACAACTGAAAACATCCTGGTATTTTCTTTTAGTGTAAGTTAATTTTTTCTCAGTTATTATCTTAGCATTCGACAGGTCTGTAGGATGGTTCCCCTAAGTCATGTGGCTGTAAAATAACAAAGGTATTTAGTGAGTTAACCTGGTTTGAGTAGTTATTATTTCCATTATCTGAAAACTAGTGAGTTAAAATGTCTTTCATTATTATATTTTTTTAAATGAAAATATTTGAAATCAAAATGATTTCTAACCTAGACTGGCCATTTATTGTTGCACTCTGGTTTTTAGCACCTAACACATGCATAAGTACCTAGATTTATACATATATAGCAGTCAGATAAAAATACACAGAAGAAAAATGTTGAAATAGAGCAGTTTGTTGGCTGAACAGATGTTGTGCTCGAGTGGAACATACAAAGGACATTTTAAGTGTATGCTGGTCTGTCTCACTACAAGCTTAAAGACACCACATACTGAGTTACTCGTTCTTTTATAATTCAAAGTCAAGCTACTGTAGTGCACCAATAGATTTTTTTAGGCTCATATTAAATAATGAATTTTCACAGTACATGCCATAAAGTGAATTGGCAGGTTTTGTGAGTGATTGGACCGTAAATCTGAAATGAGACTCACTTCGTCACAGTTTCACTTCTTCCCACCAACTGTTCAGATGCCTCAGGTGCCAGAAAGGATTAGAAAACCCTGTGAGAAGGGATGGCAGTTCTGCTGAGGATGGGGAAAATGCAACACTATTTTTTTCTGCTTTTAACTGAACACGGTGAGCGCAGTATGAAGCTTTACATTTTACAGTCTTAGCCTGGGCCATAAGATGATTCTATTACAATGCATCACTTACCTTTATGTTTATAATCAGGGCTAATGCTATAAAGTCACATCCTGCAGGTGCTTAACCCTATATTCAAGCATTGCTTTTTGTTATACCTGGCGATATGAAACATAACCGCATAGTAAACAGCGACAGAAAAGAATTTAAAGTAGTGGTATAACTTTAAAATTACTTTTTCTTGACTCTCTGATACTAGTACAATTTTACAATAAAACAGTTATGTTTTAAAAAATCCTCCCTTTGTTAGCCATAAAATGAGTTTATGTTCCCAAAGGCATTGCAGGCAACGCTGTCATTAAGTGGAAGTGCGCAGCAGGAGGCAGCCGACAGTGGCTCTTTGAACCACGTAATCCTGGGACATAACAGGGTTACTGTGCTGTGGTTAATAACAGAAACTGCCACCGGCTTTATTAGGGTTCCATTTTGCCCCCAAAGTTTAAGCTTTCTTAACAAAGTTTTGTTGTGCTGAAAAGAACTGGGAGCAAGCCAGACTCTGTCATAAACTGAACGTCAGCTCCAGGCAGAGAGTGCCTGTGCACTGCTAATTTTTGAAGGTAAGGAGGAGGAGTTTACTGGGAGTGGGTGGATGAGCTATAGGTGTTTAATCTGGGTGTCCTAGCCTGAACAGCACTGACACAGTGCCTAACCCCAGGAAAGCAGCATCTCACTGTTAGGAGAAAGGTGTAGGTTTAGCATTGAAATAATTCAAAATCAAACCACAACAGTCAAACTCCTTTTCATCCCAGGCTCCTGATTCCACAACTGCCCGCACAGACTGAGCTTTTCCTGGTGACTTTGGGGTGTCCAGGTGAATCAGGCTCCTGCCATAGATTGGGGTCAAATGGATTTTTGTGTCTGAGAACTGGAGCAGAGATGTCAGCCAAGAAAAGTCATGGCAGCCAAATGTACCCGGGTGTCTCCAAAGCTGGGTCACCGTTCCATTTGGCTGGAGAACCCTTTCCCTCATTAATAAATCTGGTGCATGCTGCATGTGCTTATACACTTCCGGAGTTTTTCACTTCTCTTAAGAGTAGTGGATGATGTTTGTACATCAAGAGATCTGGTTGATGTATTGTTACCTCTGCAAGTTAGAAGTTTCTCAGCAGCTCAGGTTGGAGGTATGGCAAAAAAAAATAAAAGTTTTCTATTACTTTTTTCAGATAAATATATTTGTCTCGAAAGAAGTAGTAGGATGTATGATGTATTCTATGCATGTTTTGCACATATTTATATTTATTTTGTGTTCTAAACTATATGAAACATCATCCCGAGCGAGGTGATCTTACTCTCTTTTGTGAGAACCATAAGAACTTACCCCAGAATGCTGTCATCCTGCGTGGCTAATTACCAGACAAAGCACTGATGAAGATTAAACTCAAACAAATAGATTTTGCGTTGTCTGAAGAACATAGATCAAAAGTTAAAGCAGAGTTATTTTGAACAAAGAACTAATAATGATTAAGAGCCATCTTTCTTCTCTTGTACCTTTCAATTGATCGTGGGCCTGCCTGGCGTGATGGATTAAAATCAGTAATTTAGAAGCTGACAAAACAATACATTACAGAAAGGATAAGAGTCAACAAAAATGATACAAATGATCTGACTAACATTTAAAGCTTTTAGAGTGTAATACCTTTGTGCTTTTTTCCCCATCTTCCCCAAAATTCTCAGTGTTGCAAGCAAATTAATTGGTGTCATGTTTTCAGCTATGGAGAGGGGAGCCTGAACCATTTCAAGAATTTAAGAATAGGAAATAAGAAGGGAAAAGGTTTGACTTGATGATCTCAAAGGTCTTTTCCAACCCAGTTAATTCTGTGATTCTGTGAAAAGAGGAAGAAGTGCAAATGTTAGGAAAGGGTGGAGAGGACAGATCAATGAGGAACTGTGGAATCTCGCATTGTTATCTAGGTGTTTAAAAAGGGGTTACTGGGCTGTACTATAACCTATTGCCATAACCTTAGTGATACTGTTGATATCAGTTATGAAGTGTTGGATCACTTTTTAAAGAATAAGGAATACTTTAGTTTACAGAGGTGCCACCTGGCTTCTTCTGGTCATGACAGAGATGGAAAGAGGTAGGACTGTCTGAGGGCATAAAAGGGGATGATGTAAAAAGGTGGCTGAAATGGTCTGAACAACAATTTCACCAAGTTGCTCTGGCAGCAGCAATCTGAAAGGTGGTAAGTCGAGCCAAGATGGAAAAAAAAGTGTTAATTGTAAAGTGATGTGATGAAGTGAAAATTTTAAGTTCTCCAGATGGAATGAAGTGCTAGATCTTAGAAATGTTACACAGAAAAAATCTGCAAGATCTTCCATGAGCTCAAGATGATGAATCTATGGGAAGTTGAAAGAGGAGGGCCTGGAAGCTGATGGACAATAGGAGAAATTAAATTCGGCTTTGAACTTGAAGCCGTTGTTAGGTATCCATGAGGAGATTTGACAAAGACAAGTTTTAATTCCAAATGTCTACATTGGAGAGCTGACCCCATGAGTCATGTGAAAATGTCTTCGGAGGTGGTGATAAATGGCCAAAGATAAGATGTGTAGGGAAAAGAGTGGGGAAGCAAAGACAGGCACCTCTTAGAGCCCCTAGGAAAAGCTGATGGCAGACAAGAAGCTGACAGAGATAATGAGAGAGGGCAATTACAGCAGGAATTATTATCAGTTGACGGCACAGAAAGTGGATCAGAGACTGGGTGAGCATGAGCATGAAGAACTGGCTTTTAGCCTTGCCTTGCAAAACATTCATTAGAGGGCTTTGTCAACCGCATTTCCTTAAATGAACGGATTGCTTGGGAGAACAGACTGGGAGCTGTCACAGGGATGTGTCCTGGATATGATTGTAAACTCTGCATCCAGCAGATTCAGAGAGGTTATTTTACACAGAAATGCCAGAGACCTGTAGAACCAGAGGGGAGCAGAGTGGTTATGGAAGAGTGTAAAGGAAGGAAACTGGTGTCAGGAAGTGAAAAGAGGGAATAACCTTACATGGAACAGCAGGGGCCTTAGGGATTCTGAGGGGGGAAAGGGCTTTCTTGAAATAAAGGGAATGGGGATCATTTTAAGCAGGGCACCAACCCTGGGCTGGCAAAGCCTGGTTGGTGTCTCTGGAACTGCAAAGGCTGCAAGAGCTCAGAATGAAGTCTGTCTGTCCTGCTGCTGCCCTGTGCAGAGGGGCTGCGCTAACAGGGATGAGCATTTCCACTTTCTCTTTGTGGAAGAAAGCCACGATTTCTATAAACAAAAGAGGTCTGAACAGTTGTCACAAAAAGACAGTGAATGGACAGGATGTTCTCCACCTTTATAATGAAATGCAATGTTAGAATAAAAATGAATAGTGGCACAAAACCTGTTCTCTTTAGGAGTCTGAAATGGAACTTTCTTAACTTCATACTTTCTTGTTTTAAGGAGAAAACTATTTATTTTCCTAATGACGTATTCTAGTGCAGTGTTTTTTTATATAATGCTAATCTTATTCTTATAGTTTTTCTTCATTTACTTTTAATAATACTTATAAAATAGAATAATCTGTAGGTGCTACCAAATCTGAGCCTTCAGGCTATTACAGTCACACAGAATGTAATTATTGCAAAGAGCCAAGTTGTCGTTATACCTGATTATAGCTGGAAGAGAATGTAATTGAAATAAAACAAAGAGTTTGCAGAAACTCTTGCATTTCTCAATATTTTTCCTATTTTTTTACTATGTGTCACTTCAGTGTTTTGCAATATTTTTTTTTAATTATTTACTTATTTTTCTAACTAACTATTAACCTTCCTGGCCACCTAACTTAGTTTGAGACAAAATTTCTTTTTTTCCATCTGTGCTGCCCTACTGGAATAGTTATGTATAATAATGATTTAAAATTGATAATGGCTGAAACTTCATGTGCTGTGACTTATTTTTGCTTGTTTATATAGTTCTAAGGCAATTTTTTAGGGAATAAATGTCCTCGTTTATGAGAAATGTTCGCAGCAGAGGTAACACATTAAAATAAATGGCGAAGTAAAGTACTGCTAAGGCAGATCTCTTTGAATCCATGTTTGGGTTAGTTCCTTTTGCTTATGCCGTACATATTTTTGGTATAAAACACCTTAATAAGCATCTTACAGATGCTACACGTAGGCCCTGCAACAGGATGATGCAAATTCTATGTCTTTTCTTGTGTCCGAGGGAAGACTCAAGAATTTAACAGAAGAGAAGTCCATCAGGAGATGGTAAACAAACACAAAACTGTCCCAAGAAATTTCAAACCCACAAACTGCTGCGGCTGGGAGAGCGCTCAGGGGAGGAATGCTTATTCCTCCTCTGCCCTCCTACAAAAGGAGGGAATCTAAAATTAGGAACAGTTCAGAGGGTGGAAATGTGAAACAGACGTTTCCTTCAAATGGAGGCATTGTCTCAGTCAGTCCTCCTGTAATTATGAAATGGCTACCTGGGGGAAAAAAAAGCCAGATGGAATGAAGCTGTTGTCCTCAAAGTAATACTAAAAAACCCTCAGACTAATTATTTTTGATCTGAAGCTACCTGCCTTTGTTATTTACCTGCCCAGCCTACAGTGACAGCTCTAGGAATTAGGGATAACCTAATTATCGTCATTCAGCAGGTGTATCCAGTGTGGGTTTTCTTGTGTTGGATTTTTTGGGGTTTTTTGTTTGCAAATCTCCATGACATCCAGAAGGGCAGACAACAATTAGGCATACCTCAAAAAACACCCCCCCAAAAAAGATATTTGGAATAATTATCTGTCTTGCAGTACCAAGTCAGCAGTTTTTGCACATTTAAAAATAAGATTATAAAAGATGAAACAGGAAAGCTTACTTCAGCTTTTAAGAAAGATGTAAGCAATTTTAAACTGCACTCTTTCCCCAGGGAGAATTTAGAAATATTTCTAATGAATTAAAGTATAATAAAAAGTATTTGCCTGGATGATAACATATTTTCCCTAATAATTTCTTAATTTCTAGAGTGCTTATTTGTAGCTCTCAGGGGCGTGAGGTTAAGGCAGTATGTTTCCATATTGAAAGTATGCCCTGCATTCCTTTTTTTTTTCAGCAGGTGGTTTGTTTGTTTTGTTTTGTGTTTATTTTTCGTTGTTTGTTTGTTTGTTTGTTTGGTATGTTTGGGGTTCTTTTGGTAAGAGAGATTTTTCTTTCCTACAAATTTTGGTGAGATCAGAAGGCTCCTGACTGATCTGATGGGACAATAAAGGGCATTTATGAGACTCATGTTTGTGAAAGTCTCCGTTTATTAGAGATGACTGGGGAGTAGATGATGCCTTTCAGTGTCTCCCCCCAAAAATAAACAATTGAGTCTCAGCTGGGATTTTCAGTGGCTGCAGGATCTGAGCAAATGGAGGCACCAGGTGAGTCAAGAAGGTGGCTGAGTGCCTTGTGAGGCTGGGGAGTTGAAAGATAAAAATCATCTGGTTAAACATTTCCTGAACAGGAAGAGGTACAAAGTCCACAGTGAATTTCTGGGAACTGGCTCTAAGTTAGTGAACCAGTCGCCAGTATAAATGGCAATGGTTTGGGCTTTCTTCTCCAGTTAGAAAGATGAGACTCCACTCAAGTTAACCTTGTAAACTTTAAGGGTTGTTGGTTATAAAATGAATGGTTGTGTTTTCCGCAATTTTTTTAGTGCTGAAACTGTAATTGATGGTACCAATTTCAACTAGAAAGTACCTTTAGTCGAAGAGAAAAAGTGCCGTGCAAAGGAATGCAAATCCCTTAAAACACTTGAAGTGTTATAATTTTTCCTGGATTTTGCCAGTTTTTCTGCAGTACAGAGCGATGACCTCGTGGTACCTTTAACTCTTTTGTTTACCCCCACAGTTGAAAAGATTCTTGTATGTGTTGTGGTTGTTTTGACCACAATTTATTACAGGTCTACTGAGAACCTATGAAGTAACACTGTTTTTCCCACTCAATTTAGATAAAAAAGCAGTCACTCTCACCCCTAAAAAAACCCCAAAAATATTATAGAAATTGAAAAGGAAGTAAAGAGTGTGGTCCTTTAAGATCTTAAATACCTGAAACCATGCAAGCACATTAGAGGCAGGAGTGAAAGGTGGGAAGAAAATCTTTAGGAATTTGATTTAATGAGTGCATCCAGCCAGGGCCACGGCAGAGCTTCGGAAACATCTGGGCTGCTGTGTCTGCTTGGGCTGTCCCACAGCTCCATCCCCTCCTCTGTCCCTGCCTGCAGCTGCCCGCGTGTGCTCCAGCCTGCTCGGGCTCTGAACAAACTCCAGCCACACCCCAACACAGGGGTTTGCCTCGTGCTGTCTCAGAAAAGGAGCTCAAACAGACAACAGAACATCTCTGAATTTAGAATTTTCTGATCTGAAAGTTATCAAATGTATCCGTTATAAAATGGGAAAAAATACTTTCTAATTAGTTCACTGCTTTAAAAATTAAATACATATAATAGTATATGGAACTTTGGTTTGTCTGATAGATTGTTTTTGCAGTTGCAGCAAAATAATCCAATTAACCCTTAGAATTTATTTTTTCCTTCCCTCCCGAGTTAGCCTACCACATTAGTAATCTGTGTGTGTACCAGTTTTACTCCTCGTTTCTGTACAAATACAATTTTAATTGCAAATGACACATTGTTTGGTGTACATATTGATAGCTCCCCAGCACCTTACATGCTTGGGATTTATGAAGCCTTTAATAAGGTTTCTTGTTGACATTTCTAAGTCCTCAGTTTCACGGTTGCATGTTAGGGACCTGGTTTATATGTTTGTTTATAAATATATAATGCAACAGTATGTCCTTAAAAATGAAACATAGGCCCATTTTAGAATTCTGTTTATATCCTCTGTCTAAAAAAATAAATGGATGGTTTCACTCATTTATGAGAATAAAACCAAATCCCAGCCAAATATAATGATATGCAGTAAGAGGGGGATGTGTAAGTTAAAAGGCAAGAGAGAAGAATGAGTGGAAGCTGTTCGAAGCCCACCTCTGTCCGTGAGAGCTCTCGTGAACGTTTCTCTCCAGCCCTGCTTTCCCTGTCTGCAGCGAGGCGCGAGGGGCACTGGGCACGTGGAGAGCTGGGGTTTCGTTGCTGCGGTTCTGCTTGCAGGGGCTGTGTTGGGGTGCATTAGGTGATGCATTAGGTGATGCATTATGTGATGATGCACCGTGTTTCCCGCTCCTATCCCCTCCCTGTGGGCTCGGCTGCAGCCCAGGGCTGTGGGCACGCGGGCTGGAACTGCCGTAAATCCGCTCCAGGTGCTCCGTGTCTGTGGTGGGCTTGCAGGAACGCCCCGGAATGCTGGCAGAGGAGTGCTGCCTGTTCCCAGCAAACCTCCCAGGGACTAAATTAATGGATCTCATATTGTATTGATTGTGGCCAATAAGTGCCTAAATGATTTGATGCAAGGCAGCGGGATTATGAAGGGAAGAGGGAAGAGGCAGCTTGAAAGAAATATGCGGTTTAATTACAGGATGAATTTCGCCAATCTACCTCCCCCTAGGAATTTAACAAATAGGCCTAAGTGCACTTAGCTGTTCTTGACATCTGTTGAAATGATATCTGCCCATGATGAGGGAACCACGGGAATTGGTCTAAGGGTATTGCCAGCATCAGTGAGCCACAGGAAACTGCTTCTCTGTCTGCAAAATTAGATGACAGAAAAGCCTGCATTAGCACTTTTAGGTCAAGCTGTAATGATTACAATTTCCATAACAGAATTCTGCTTTCTGATTTAATGACACCGGCTCTGTCTTTAGAAAGATGCTAAGTAAATATTTAAAATGGTGTTGAAACATAAGCAATGAAATATGTATATAAGCTGGAATCAAAATCAATTCCTGGGGCTGATGTTGGTGGAAACTTGATATATGACTTTCAAGAGAAATGTCCAGGTTTATACCTTTTTTATGATGTGCTATGACATGTTATGAAACTCAGAATCTCTTAGGTAAACAATAGAGAGCATAAAACCCAGGGAACACAAAAGCTGGAGCTTCAGCTTAAATTCTCTAGGAAGACAAGCATGGTGAAGAGTGATGTTGTGTATTTGCTCATTTTGATTACATCTATAATTCAGCAGGAAGTATGTGTTGCTTAACGCTTTCTACTGCATTTTATAGTATTTATACTTTACCTCTGCAGCAGAGAACCTGGCAATACCTTTAAAGTCCTCAGAGACATAAGTTTCTTTGCATTATTTGAAAGGTGTGTTTTCTTGTGCTTGGAGCGTTTATGCGTATTACCTCATAAATTACTTGTCATTTCCTTTGAAAAAGTAATGAACATTTATTTGAGGAGGTAGAAACAGAAGGTGAGTGTGTGTATCTGTATCTAAGCTGCCTGTGCCTCACTGCCTGCCTGTGTTTGCATTCTATGTCTTTTGCCTATGCAAGAACTAAAAATCCACAAGATTAGGCCCAGGGAGCGGATTCTTTCTTTTGTATATAATGCCTGCAGTGCTCTTTTCCTGTGATATCCATAAAAAATTTGAAAGCAAAAAAATATGGTTCATTCATTTTACTGTAAAAGACAAATGAGGATTTGTGGCTATATGAAATGCTTGTTGTTAGTGTTTTTTACAGATAGAGTAATTGAGGATGGAATTTCAGTCTGTGTAGCCATGCAGTGTTTTCCTGGAAATTACTTTGAATTCACATCCATCTGAATTCCTGATGCCCTTCCCTGTTTTACCGCAAAGACTGCAATGAGGTTAACTGGGCAAACACATCCCAAGCATGGTAAATCACGTGGTAAATCACAGCAAGGTTAAAAATTTAGTATCTGTGTGGGTTTTCTTTTTTTTTTTTTTTCCTGTTATGTTCCTGGAAACATAAATGTGTTTGCAGAAGCGATCCACAAAAATACAGACAGCACCAGAGAGAGACACACAAGTTGTGCATTCCTGCTGTTTTTAAAGCCCCCTGACCCCCAGTGAGTTGTGTGGCTGGAACTGGGCTCAGCCTCCCCTTGCACTCGCAGAAAGTTTTAGCAATTGAGCTTTGCTGTGGAAGCAAACCTGGAGGCATCTCTGCAGTACCAATAGGCCAAAGTGCAGCCATCATTTCTTAGAAAGGGAATTAGTTCAGAAAAGCAGAAGATTCTGTTTGAAAGTCTGACGAGGCTCCAACAGGCTACACCAATGCCAGAAGTGAAACATTTTAATTTCCATTTTGTTCTGAAGACTGAGTCATTTGGTGACTAGATAGAAAAAAGAAAGGAGCTTATTCCCTCTTGAAAATACAAAAAATTCTGTTTTCCTCTAGGAGTGGATTTGTAGTTACAAATTAAAAATTCATTTTTAATCTTTTAATTACAAGATTTGGGATTGCTCTCCAATTTTCTTTGAAATATAGTGTGATGTAAAATAAAACCCAAAATATCTGAGATATTAAAAATTATTTGCACAATCAGCATAATTACTTTATTTTTAGGGTTGTCTTTATTTGATATCTCATTGCTAACTTTCCTGAAACAGCAAAGTTTCTGTGCTTAGTGTAAATCTTCTGGTAATAGGATTAAATAGAATGTTAATTTGTTTCCCTTTGCAGCTATAAATATTGTAGTCTTTTTAATAGAAATAAAATGGTTTTTTTTCCTCCATAAGCACCCAACACATTAAATTGTAATATATTTATAATTATCAGGTGGGGGTTTTTTCACTTTTATATGAATATGAGCTCTCTTCCATAGTGTATCATATCTCAAAGCAACTTCAAAACCTTTGTGATGTAATAGGTACTTATCTAGGCTGAAATTCTCTAGGCTAAGTTTGTTCAAATCTTACACCCATAATTAGGCATCTAAATATAATGGCCTGATTCCTCAAAGATGTGAGCACTTTTAGTTACTGTGACTTGCTGAGATTTGCTGTGCTCTGCATTTCTAAATCCAGGCCATATATGTAGGCAGTCTAAATATAGATTCATGAACTAATTTAAGACTTAAATAGACTTCAAATGATTTGGCATGTTTCTAAGTTCATGTTATTCCTGACAGGGAAAACCAGTGATTCCAGCAGTGATCCTTGTCTGCCTGGCACTGAGGGGAAAGGATTGCTCCTTGATTTTCAAAATGCTTTCAAAAGCTCTGTAACAGCTCAATGTTGTATTATATTATCCCTGTTTAAGGCACAAGTTCTGTCTTTTATATTCCAAATTTCTGAGGAACAGAATGGAAAATTGTTTAGGTAGAGCCCTTTCAGTGGGACTGAAGTATATAGGGATAATCTGAAATGCCTGCTCTCTTCAAAACCAGTATGTTTAAGGGAACACATTACTTGCTTTGAATAAAACTCATTTTATATTTAACAGAGCATTTCCACCTGTCAGACTGTGGTTATTTTTCTTCTTGTTTTGATGGAATTTTCAGGGCTTACAGAAAAAATGGTTCAGGAGTTGTTTTGCTTTTTGAATTGGAAGAAACTCTAAAAGCATTTCAGTTATAAGTGTCTTTTATCCATAAATTTAGACTCCTCAAGACAGAACAAGGTATTTAAAAATGTGGTTTCACTGTCAGAAAATCGCAGTGTAATTGTCACTGCTAATACCTCGTAGTTCTCACCAGTCCTAGCTTTGGCAACCAGATGAGAAAGAGTGATGAAAAAAAGCAATTATTCTTCATTTAATGAGGGCATTGTGAGTGCAAACCAGTCCAGAAAGTCCAAACTCTAATTTGAATACATTCATTAACGTTCTTTACTCTGTCCAAGTTTCAGTTCATTTTCTTATATTTAAATTTGGCATCTTTTGTTAATTGAGGCTTCCTATAATGGAGATCAGGCTGGGATGTTGATGAATGGGGATGGGACTAAAGTAGTGAACCAGCATTAACACTGCTCGTTCAAGTTTCAGGTTGGTTTAGGTTGGTTTGTGTTTGGTGATTTTTTTTTTTTGTTTGTTTTAGTTTTTCATTTCTGGTTTGTTGTTTTTGTTTTTTGTGTTGTGGTGTTTTTGTTTGTTTGTTTTTGGTTGTTTGTTTGTTTGTTTTTCAAAATCACATGTTTTTACAGACATTAAAAAGTACAGGCATTGATCTGGGTACGTTATGTAATAGGCAAAGACACCCTTACAAAGAATATTCAGAAGTACATTATTGCCCTTTTGCATGGTCTGTGTTTTATTAGACAATGACAGTAACTCTGTTCTCCTCTGTAAAGAAAAATTTCAAATATGGATAGCAATGTTTGTGACACAGGGTGACAGAAGAGTGGTGTTAAGCAAATACTGTGGTTCACTGTTTCTCCTCATGCCCCATCATTCCATTGTCCCTCTCACTGTGAAGAGAGATTTTCCTGCACACTTCTTTACCCTCTGAAAGAAGAGTAAGGTTTCAAAAATGATTAGAGCTATCACCATGTTAGAAAATATTAACGATCAAGTTGTTGACATATTTCCACATTTCACAAACCTGCTGTCAGTCTAAGCAAGGAATGAAAATCCTTGCAGTCATATGAAATTTCTGCAGTTCCTTGGAAGCTCAGTGTTTTCAAGTGCAGCATTCAGCTTTCAGACTGGCTGTTACTGAGCCAACCCAAGAGTGTGATTTATTTAATTTTTTTTAAAGAAAATTCTTTCCAGTGATGAATTTAGTTACTTTCTTGCCCCCTCTTTTTTTCATGCGACGTGAGTCATTCATAAACACTTTGTGGTTTAGGCAGCGAGGTGGGAGCAGAAGTATCTAAAGAAAAGAAGAAAAACAGGCAAATGTGTAGCCGGAATGACAAATCCTTAGGCACAGCTATAAAACATACAGATCAGTAGCACAGAGCCATAAGAATATATTGACTGTGGCTCAAACTCATCAGAAGATTGATCAATCCAGCTGACTTGCATTAATTGTGAAATAGAAGGAACGCCGCGATCAATGATAGGCATGAAAGTGCAGCGGTAATGATGCCACATCCAGCTAATCCAATAATGGAGAAGCTGATGGATAGCATATTGGAATTCCACTGCTCGGGCCCCTGTCACAATAAAGTATATCCTGCAATTATGGGGAAAAATCGAGCAGGCAGCAGTGGAGGCAGCCTAATCGGGCAGTGCCGCAGTCGTTTTCCTGATTAAACACCACGTTAAGTGGCACTCAAACACTGCAACTTGGCCGGGTTATAAAAGGTAATCCTTAAATTAATGTGAAACTGTGTATTTTAATCAAAGCAAGCTATGAATATTGAGATGTGTGCAAGTTAACTGTGGACATTTGAACATTGGTCACTGGTTTCTTGCTGTTGGCCACGAGGAGAAAGGACCACTGCAGAGCTGAGAGCCACCAGCGACCTGTGCTGCGAATCAGTTTGAGTTTAGAAGTTACTAATTTCAGTCTGCTCAGTGTTAGATTTGATCGGAGAAAGAATAGAGTTTTAGTAATATAAGTTCAGCCCAACCTGTGGCTACAGTTAAGATTGTGGTCATCTACTTATTATAAAACCAACCTGAATCCTCTCAAAATATAACATTTGTCACATTAAGGACAAAGTTTTTCAGTTCTTCTTAAAGTATTGATTTTTCTACAATTACTTTAATAATGATACTTAAATTTTATCATGAAGTTTATCTCTACAAGCCTGCTCGTTGTCATTTTGACTTGACTTTGCTGTTGACTTGACTTTTTAAGACGCAGCTTTGTGTGGAGGATGTCAGGAGGCTGCAGGGTCCGTGCAGGAGCCCTTGGCAGTGGCTGTTCAGGGAAGGTGTGTCCTGCTCTCCTGCCTCTCCCTGGGGCGCTGGGTTCTTCCCACTGTGCTTGGAAAGGACCGCTCAGAGCTGCGGAGGAGCTATGACTGGCTTTTTCACCTTATCCCTTGTCAGCAGTATTTCTCAATTGTTTATTTTTGTTGGGCGGGAATAAATGACTGATCTTGGAGCTGCTCAACATTCGGGGCATCCAAGGGCTGCTGTTTCTGTGGGTTTGAGCAATCACGGGGGGAAATGGGCGGCTGCCTCACCGCTGAGGATGCACCTAAACCCATCTGTGGATCATTCTGCTTTCCCTCCTGGAAATCATGGGCTGCTTTAATTCCAGTTCTGGATGGAGATTTTTATGTTTCAACTATAGAAATTTGCCACTTTCAGATACAAGTTGACACTTCATAGGTCTTGAAACTCTTCAGGAGAACCTGGCTCTATTTTATGTGCAAACATAGGGGGTTTTTCATGACAAAATCACTTTGCTACTCTTGCCGGGCTTTTCTCCTTTGAAGAAGCTGTTGAGGCAGAGAAGCTTGGGGACAATTATTTAAGCAAATAGCAAGCAAACAAAAATATTCCCATTCCTGTTAAAGTGTGCTAGTAACGACTGTCAGGGCAGATGAGGCTGTGCATGACTTGCTGAAGCATCTTTGACTCTGGAGCATCCGGGTGGGCATGTGTGAGCAGGAATTGTCCAGCCAGCTCAGCTTACTGCCCTGCTGTAGAAAAGCCACCACTTCAAGGCTGCAGCTTGCATCTCCTGTTTCGCTTTTAGCACGGTGTAATTTTCTTAGTGTTTTGGGGAAATGATCAGCCAGTGTTTGTATGGGGCTTTTCTTCTTCCTCCTTAACGTTGGTTATACCTGTGGGGGCTGAAGGGACAAAAGAAACAAGACTCCTCCTATGGCTGCAATGCAAACGCAGGGATGAAATTGAGGAGATGATTTATCCTAAGGGTTCTAAGTATTCCAAAGTGTTTGTTTTCAATAGAAAAATTTAATTAAATACTAGATTAATAAGTGATCAATAAGTCCTGAAGTGGTTTTCTGGCTGCTTAAGTGAGCTGGCAGCAAAGACTGTACCTTTCTGTTTCTTTGCAAGTAGAAAATAGAATTAATGTTCTTCAGGGTTTTTCCCTTTAAAAATACTGCAGTATAACCGAAATATAAGTTGACCAAGTTGTGAGTGTAATACCACCATCCTGGGTGTTAATAGCATCTCTTTCTGTGAGGAATGTACAGTGTGTATTTTCTAAACCTATTTTTGATTGTGTGAAGTGTTAACAGTTCAGTTTACACCTCCCATCATCAGAGTAATAATAAAGAGAAGGCGAGTTCAGACTCTGTGATGGTAGCTAATTGCTGTGGAACAAACCCTCGCCTTCCCCGAGACTTTGTTCATTTCTTTTGGCCACTGGGGAATAATTTTAATACATGAAAACTGTATTCAAGTTATGTTCCAGCAGTAAATGAGATCTACTTACTTCTTTCCAGAACAATTAATTTCAAGCCAGCCTATGTTAGAGAAAGTACTGAGCAGTGTGTTTTATAATTGCTGGAGAGCTGTACGTGCAATATTAGAATAGAAATATTTGGTTTCTTTTCAAGTTTTGAATAATCCCAGTAGACTTGCAAGCTGCTATGAATAATTCTGTAAAGTCTAAGTGAAAGAGTTCAGATATTTTCTCTCCTCTCTTTGAGATAACTGCAGTTGTTTGAGGCAAAAAGCCAAAACACCTCAATATTATGGAAAATGAAGACACTTTGTTAAGACTGAAGTAGTAATGGATAGCCTGAAGGCATTGGTCGAAACGAACTGACTTCAACAATGTTCTTTTAATGTTTTTCGGGTTTTTTTTTCTTGCAAGTTGTTAGAGGCCACCAGTGATCTGTGAAGTTACAACACGGTATCTTCATAAGAGAGGGACTTATGTAAACGCTTTGCTTGGCTGTCAGCAGTCTGACATCATTTACCAGGTGTGTGTAAATCCTCAGAGACTGTTCCTGAACAGGGACAGGACAAGCAGGGATGGCTTCAAACTGCCAGAGGGCAGAGCTAGGTTAGATTTTAGGAAGAAATTGGTCCCTGTGAGGGTGGGGAGGCCCTGGCACAGGGTGCCCAGAGCAGCTGTGGCTGCCCCTGGATCCCTGGCAGTGCCCAAGGCCAGGCTGGACGGGGCTTGGAGCAACCTGGGATAGGGGAAGGTGTCCCCCTGCCCGTGGCAGAGGAGTTTGCACCTGGGACTTAAGATCACTTCCAACCCAAACCATTCTGTGATTCAGTGATTATTTCTGGTACCTGCAGTGAAGTATCTTAAGGCCTCTGTCACACACTTTTTTGTGGTTTTTTGGTGGGGTTTTGGTTTTTTTTTTGTTATTTTTCATTTTTCACACGTAGCTAAAACTTAGTGACTGGCAAACAGAGCTGGGCACGTGCAGCATGCTTTTTCCATGGGAGCCTGGTTGTTCCATGGAGCTGCACTGACAAGATGCTGCTGCCTCTGCTTGCCTTGCACAGTATCATTGCCTTTGCTAATTTCTATGTTGTGCTCATGAAGTAAAACTTGTAATGCAGATGGTGACCCTGGAAGGTCTTACAAACTTGCAAGTGCTTGAAAAGGTGTTAATGCTTTTCCCCAGGAAAAGAGAGGGGAATTTTAACCTCCTCCAAAGGATTGTTTCATCTGTAATTAGCAGAAGCAAGATCATACAAATACAGAAATCGGTGAGCTAATTGCAGTAGTCTGGCAGTGAGGGACTCTACTGGGATCAATTAACATGATCTAGATATTAAAGGAAAGCAGAATGTTCCCTCTTTTTTCCCCCTCCTATGAGTTGCCACATTTGTCTCTTAAACACAGACTCTTGCAAGGTAGAAAAAGAAAGGGTTGGCTTTTTTTTTCTTTTCTTTAAATATTTCCAGAGCAATAAAAGTCATCATGAAGATCTTCTGTTCTACTGACATCCTGCTTGTTTCTTTTACAGCTGAGACCAAGTGGCAGGTACAGCTGGGTACCACTGGGAGGGGTTGTTGACTGGTGGTCCAGCTTTTTTGGTATTTAACAGCTGAATTGCTCTCATGTTGAAACAGACTCTGGTTCTTATGCACTCTGGTACATATTTGTGGGGGTTTTGTACTATTTATTACAAATAATAGTAAGGGCATTATGGGATAGTGATTATAGACAACATAGGTGATTAAGATATGTTTTTCCGCTGGTATTTTGCATAATAATACTTTATTACAACATATATGTAGCTATATTTTACTGGCAGTCACAGGGGAAGAATATCAGCTTTTTGAAAGCTGTAAATACTAGGAAATCACGTCAAGCTTGTCAGCAATAATGCGCTAATACCTAAAGTGTTCTGTGCTCTTTTTTCCATCTAATTGAGGCCATGATGTGTGTGGCATTTCTCAGCTGGCCCACGCAGCTGTGGGCAGCTGGAGCAGGGCAGGGAGCTGGCATGAGCTGCTGTGGATTTGGTGCAGCAGGAGCGCAGTGCTCTGAAGGCAGGGGAGGCACTGACTGCGCTGTGATGGGCGAGCTGAGCGTGCTCATTAGGGGAGGAAAGACAAAGCTTCAAGCACTTGGTACTAGGCTGAAATTGACTCCAGCTCCGCCAGGACACAGCACTTGATATTCCACCTAAAATCAGTTCAGTTCTTGTTGGAAGTGACAGGTTGCCAACAGTTCATTCAGGAAAATATTTACTGCTTTTAGGAAGATTTAATCGGTGCTATCCTGATCCCACGTGGGGTTGTTTAGTTTGGTAAGAGCGGACTACCAAGGCTCGGTAGGAAGGGGAATTTCTCACCTGTCTGGCCGTCACTATTCATGGTTCCTCCTTGCCTCTGAACAACAGAGGAAAAATGGATTTTGAAGCTTGGCCATTGAGCACTACAAGGAGTAAAATGCAGTGAAAATGGGCTGCAGTATTCTTTTTCATTTTAAGAAAATAATTCCAGATATCAGAGAGGGATTTTATATAACCTGGTAATGAAGAATAGTTCTCTTGTTCTCTGGGCCCCAGGCATTCAACATTACTGAAGCTATAACATGACATGTACAACAAGAATGTATGAAACCTTTAGGATTTTTTTTTTCTAATACCTAGATAGCTGCTGAACTTATTTTGTTCTCAAAAAAGTGATTATAGACATATTTCTTATATAATTAGTTCAGAGCTATCAAATAAAACCAAAAGTGACTCGCCTTCCATCCCCACTCTCCCTGTGAAATGCCAAGTTTGTCTTATTTCTTGTGAAGATGGATATTTAGATAATGATAGCAAAGCTATTTAAAATGCAGACAAACTCCTTCCTTGCTTTATTTTGTGTTTCACTCAATCCATTTTCTGTTATAATGCCTGTGGACTTGGTTATCAATCCTTTCCCACACCCCCATCCCCCATTCTGCTTATGCTGTTGACTTGCTTTGAGAAAAAACATTTTCCCTTTTTTTCTTTCTTTCTTGGTAGGTTTGGTTTTGCAATTTTCTTTGGTTTGGTTTTGGTTTGGTTTTTTTTTTGTGTGTGTGTGTTCAGTTTCTCTTCTCCTAAAGACAGATGGTGGCAACACTGTTCTTTGTAAAGCAAAAAGAAAACAGCTGGTGAGGTGCAAGGCGAGGCTAGACCAGCGGTACATGGCTCTTTCCAGCGTTTCAAAGCCCCCCTTGGCTTTCCAGGGGAGCTGGTACATAAACTAAGCACACAGTTCTCCCCCCTCTTACTGTAACAGGTAAAAAAAAAAAATTAAAAAAGAAAAAAAAATCACAAATATACTAAATTTATTGCATAGTACAGATGCAGTACTTTTTTATCTTGGCTTCCATATTTAAATCCATACTTGACTTAGGAAAAATTTGTTGCAGTCTAATAACTATAAAATACTAAGAGGAAATAAAATCAATGTTGGCCCCAGCCTTAGAATGCAAACCACACGCACACACTACAAGATATGGCCAAATAATGCTTACTCAGGAGATTCAGCTCTAGGAATTGAGCAGCACTGAGAACCACTATAAAATATGTAGAAAATGAAAAAAATCTGTTTAATAGATGCTCACAAATTGTTGTTTTCATAAGATCAAAGTATTTTTTTATTCCCTTGAGGTAAAAAGAATTCTCATGATTGATATCTATCAGACTTGGGCAGGTGAAAGCTGCCTGGTGGTTTTTTTTCCCCTTCTTTGCGGTGTTATTAGTCCCAAGTCTCCAGGCTGCTAAATGTACACATATGAATTACAGTGTTTCAGGAATCAAATGAAAGGCTTTGGGGGAAAAAAAATTGCAAAAAAACAACAAGACATCTCCATGATGTATTTTAAGTCTGGCTTTATTTAGTAAGGAATGCCGTGCAGTCATTGTAATGAATTATTGGCCCTGACTAGCATGGGCAGCGTGCACTGAGTGAGAAGCGTGGCTCTCTTGCCAGTCTGCATCTGTAACCTGTCGCACTGCTGCACACTTGCCAAGGTTAGAGCCTAGAAAGAGGTTTCCCATTTTTACAAGAGGGCTTTATCTTCATCAGCAATCAGACAGACGAACAGTGAGAGCTCAGACTGGGGAAAAGGGAAAAAAGAAAACACGTGGGGAAAAAAAGTCCAATTTTGTGGAAAATCTGATGCTGTAGAACAGATTTTTGTCTTTACTTAGAATGAAGATTTTTGTCTTCATTTAGAATGGAGGTAATTTTTTTTAATTACACTTTTAAAAATGGAGCTTTAAATAAAGAGCTTTGCCATGTGGATGCTTTAGAGCCACTGAATCTCCGTGACTTGGGATCCCCAGCTCTCTCACTGTCCGTTGGCAGCTGCAGGGAACCTGAGTCAGGTGCCTGGGTTGCTTGGAAGGCTCAGCTCCCTAAAAACCCATCACAGCAGCATCTCAGCAGCTGAAGGGGAGGGGAATGAGTTTACAGAAACTATCGGGCTTTACTGAGCAGAACACTTCCTGCAGAACTTCCCATTGTCGTTGATCTGGCGAATCTGATGAACGAATGTCTCTATCACAGGCTTTGTAACCAGCTCTAGGTGTGTAAGGATACCTTTCAAGCTGCCTGTTTGGTCACTTAAATAAGATTTTGCTGTCTGTGGACCTCTGGGAAGCTCTTGCTGCTTGTGACCTGTGGCCAGTTGGTCAGAGCTGCCAGTTGGTGTTAGGAAACAGCAGCTCCTTCCCTCCTGTGCTGGGCACCTGCTCCTTGTCTCCAGGCTCTCAGGACTATCCCTGGCCTTCCTAAACTTTCAAACTTCAGAGACCTTCATGCCATGCAGCAGCTGCAAGACAAAGGCTGTGTTTTCTCTAGAGGCACTTAGTTCCTGCAGGATTTATTTCTTTATGTGAGGATGGGTGTTAAATACCAGCCATGCCATAGTTTAGACTTATTTGTCTATGATGGGTATTACAGTGTAGCTGAGCCCAGGTCATAATTCTTAAGCAAAAGTATCTTTTCACAATGGAAATTAATTGTTGTTCGTAATTGTGTGTGCCTGTTTGAGGCACATCAGGAATTTTTATCTAAGTAATGAGACACTCCTGTCTCAGAATATGCATACTGAGGTGTAAAAGGCCTGAATTCCAGTCTCTAGACACAATTAGAAATCAAAACAATTGCTGTGATATACTGAAAAACCAGACAAGTAACCTCATGCAGAGCAGCACTGCCTACCCTTTTAATTGCTACTTTATCCTGTCTCAGTAAGTGAGGTAATTGATGTTTTACTCTCAGAATTGATCTCGGTGTTTCAGGTAGTTAGCAGACTAGAATGGCTTCTGCATCATAGCACTAAAAATCGTTTTATCTCGTAAACTAATCCCAGGCTCAAAAATGTGGCACACCTGAAGGCTCCCTAGCTTAAAAATAATGAGTTTGTTTGGATCTTGGGTCCACTGGACCAGATTACGATTAATCTGAATAACCACACAGAGCATCACAGTGCTGGTCCTGCTCTTTGCAATTCTCCTGTTCTCGGTTCCCCCAAGGGCCACCTGCATCAGAGCTTTGAGGAGTTACAAATTATGGCTACTTTGTTATTTCTGTTGGAGTGAGAGGAGTTGTTGGGGGTCATAGCAAGCTGGCTGAACAGGGGGTGGGTTTCAGTTTGGGCAGCTTGACCCAGCACCTTTTGGGTAATGTGCACACTCCTGCAGGTGTGGGACTCGCCTCAGGGCCTTGGCTTCACTTTGCTTCTTCGTGTGTGTTAATGCAGCATTTCTGGGAGGAAAAGGGAGGACAAAAGAAATAACATGCAGGTCAAAATACTTTTTGTATTATTGGACATTTATCGAATTGCAAAGTTTAGTATAGGAAGTTCTACAAATTCAGGTGTAAAAGCAGCACAGGATTGTTACAAACGCTGGAGATGAAATGAATGGAAAACCGCGAGTAAATGACACCTTGCTTGAGGCTACAGCTGTGGTGTATTGAACACACACAGGCTGGGCCACCACACTGGGAGTATTACCTGCATGCAAATGAAGGTGAAATGCTCCTTTTGAATTGTGTGTGCAGTTATTATATTGATCACATATATTGTTATGTGATGTTGAAATGAGTCATTAATATTGTGATTTGGTTTGTACCCTCCTGTAATGAAAACACACAGACACACATGGGGGTAGAAGAGATGCTTCTCTCTCCCCCTCTCTATCTCTGTTGTATATAGAGCTACAGATAAATGTGAGAAAACTTGTAGATGGAGTTCTTTGTCCTTGTTGACTTTCAATCTGGGCTAAGGTGTGGCAGAAAAGTGAAGATATGTATAGTTATGTGAAGAAGAAAAGAGGTTATATTTATTGCAAAAAGAGATGATATTTAGATCTTTCATGTTTATATAGTAAAAGATTTCTATCTGCCTTCTCAAGGGACAGGGTTTAAGGTCACAGTTTACCCCACCTTGTCATAGCTCATCACAAAGTTTTTTAGAGGTGTTGGGAGCAGCACTTTCATGCATGAGAATGGCATGCCAACTTGCCATTACAATTATTTCAAAAGGTATAGACACAATACAGTTTTGAAGCTACAATTTCAAGCTTGTTATCATGGAGGTCATTGAAGAATGTGACATTTCGTTTGCAAAATGAGCCTGGCTGTGCGTGCGGGTGCACACGCATACACAAGTTTTAAATGTTTCCCTCTACTTTGCTATTTTTAGGACAGTAAGGCCGTTGCTGTGGTCTCATTAAAAGGTGAAAGGAAGTGTTTAACTTTGTCAGCTGCACCTGATTTTTGACAATGATTGTTCATTTTCTTAACAGAAAAGTAAAGAATATTTTAAATGAGACTTATTTGTTCAAGGTAACCTTACCACTTCTGAGTGAGAAGAATACAGTGCCCTAGTGGGTGCTGTTATATGACAATCTCTAAATGTCTTTCATTATTAAGTGTCAAGGTTTCTTTTAAGAAAGCTTTAGAAATTCTTGGGAGAAATGTTTCATTGCAGCAAGCTGTAGCACTGCCACTAAAAATATATTGCTAATTAAAGTTTATTGACAGTCTCTGTAATGCGTTCCTGGAACAAGTCAAAGCACTGAGTAGTTATTGAATGCGAGGCACTGCATCTTCTATAGTTAGTTAAGCTGTTTAGGAGAGGAGATTAAGGTACTCTGCCCTTCCTTCCCTGTGCAGTTATTGGCTGTGGCTATTGTGCAGAATAAAACACTTTGCTCTCAGGATACCAATGCTGCAAGACTCCAAGAAACTTCGGCTTTGTCACGAGATTTTTCACTTGGTAGCCATGGGCAAGTGGGGAAGTCAGTTAAACACTGCCAGGGTCTGAAAGGTACATCTCCCCAGGAAGGAAAAGAAATTTGGCTGTTTGGAAAACAATTCCTTCAAGTGCAGCTCCTAAGTTGAGCAAGGGAATGCAGAGTTTCTTCAGCTCTGTGTGGAAGGAGTGAACTGTGTAAAGACGGTGTGTGTAAAGACAATCTGTGTAAAGAAGGTGTGACCCATACCTGTGCAGTTCTGACGTGGGGCACTGTCAGGGACAGGCTTGCTCACGTGTGGCTCTGGTGCAGCATTACTGGATGAGAGAAATTGCATCCGTGGGTTTGGCTGCTCGCACTGCATGGGCTGTGCTTTACTGATTTTGGTTGTGTTGCTTATTTGGAGTCATAGAATACATTGGGTTGTAAGGGATCTTTATCTAGTCCAAGGGTCCTCTAGTCCACACGGGGTACGAGTATTTCTTATTGATACCATGAATTTGGAAAACTCTTGCAAGTTATTATATAATGATCCTTGGGTGTAAGCACCAGAAGCATTTCCACTGCCTTGACACGTCTCTGGAATACTCTGAGACACAGTGAATCTATGAGCAATTTTGTAAATGCGAGGAACAGGATTTATTCTTCAGATGACTGCCAAAAGACTTTTACTCTTCTTTAAATCACAAAATCTAAGCTACTCATTTCAGTAGAGTTCCTCTGCAATTCTGTGGCTGTAAGCAAGGGCAAAGTACTGCCTTTGGGAAGTAAGATTTACAGTACAAATCAGAACCAAACCAGGATTTTTTTACACGGGGTACGAGTGAGTACCAACAGCTTTCCAAAGTGATTGGTTTGTGGCTATGAGAGCCAAACATTCTGCCTGCCTGTACAACCTACAGTTCCACTGAGGAATATTATCCGAGTTGTAAAAAACTATGTAAAAAGTTCCTTATGGCAGGTTTGGTCCTGGAGCTCATTAAATTTCTGCCTGCTCTTTCTGCTGATTCAAGCTTCTTGCACGGACAGAAATGGCCAGAGGAGCGGTGTGATGGAGAGGGCGAGTGAACCCCGATGCAGAGCCAGGTCGGGCTCGTGCTGCGAGGGTAAGAACAGCCCCAGGGCAGGGGGGACAGACATGATTGTCCCTCTGGGACTAATTCGTTCATTGACTAAAAAACAAAGGGAAAACGCTCCTGATTTTGGGTGTATTTACTGAGCATCACACATAGAGTGTGACGTTCTCTCTCTAAATTTCATGAAAGCATAATTCTTACCTGTCTTTGCTGTGCTTTAGGGAAAGAATCTCACCTGCAGAGTCCACAAGTTGATAAATTAGTGCAGCAAAGACAACCTCTGCTTCTCTCAAAAGATTCATAGCAAAAAACCCCCTGATAATTGTGGCAGAGGGTACAACAGTTGTGTTTGGATTTGTGATGTGTGTGTGCAAGCACAGAACCTAGCATTGCATTTCCAGTGCAACGCAGAAAGCTATCTAAATGTCATTAATGCCTAAATTACCCCTATTGTCCTACTGAAAACGTGTGTGGATACTAATGACCAATTTTCATCTTGCATTCACATCCTTGAAATTCTCTCCCAAGAGCTAAAGATAAGCAGCATGTATACATACATACTTACACAACTTATATGTTGTATAAGTGTTGAAGTTATCTACCAAAATGCCAAGTTTTAGGTAGAGTGAGACATGAAAACAGACTGTCATTTTAATTTGCTTCATGGTGTTCACCTCTTCTTTACATTCAAATTTTAGTGACAAGTATATGTATATAAAGTACGTGTCTGCATCTGTGTCTATAAAGAAACAAAACCCAAACCAAAACAAAGGGAAAAAAAATCAATAGTTTGATTAACCAACTAAATTACACTATAATAGGATGCTATTAATTATCAATCAGTTTAAAAACAATCGTAGAATACAAATAGTTGTTAAAAATTCTAAGGTTTTCCTTTTTTTATCTGCAGTTGAATAAAATAAGTTCTGCAGATCAGTTTACTGATGTCTGATCTATGAGTTAATACTGCAGAATGACCATTTAGTCTGCTTTGGATCATTCCATTTAAGTGAACTATTTTACATATATGAATACACCTATACACACACACAGCCTTTCTCTTTATGACACTCTGAAGATTATTGTTTTAATTGGAAAAAGGGCAGCTCTGAGGAAGGGGACAAATGAAAGTCTGGATGTCTGTCAGTTCATTGGCTTCTTGCTGACCTGGCAATATCTGGTTTCTCAGACCAGTTCCTCCTCTAATGACCTCTCCAGCCAATAATGTGGATCTGCCAGATAAAAGCTGTGTTTTGGGTTTTTTGTAATTTGTCAAGCATCAGTGACTGAATGAACTTAACTTATTTTTATCAGCACACAAGCACAGCACGAAGGCCTGTAGATGTTTGCTGATAGCACACAGGCTGTGTCTATAGGAGCAGTTTGTAACACAACTGGCTTTGGTAATTGTCTGGCAATCCATGCCTGTCCCGGGTGATGTCCTCATTGCCAGGCTGCTGTTCTCTCCTCTGCCCTGAAGTGTCCCCCTGAGTCGTGACCTGCCGATGGAATCACTGCCACCTTCACAGGCTAGTAGAAACTTTCTAGGAAAAAAAAAATCTCTGTGAAGTGGAGTTTTTACTTAAACCCTGTTTTAATTGTACTATATATTCTTGGCCAGCAGTTTTTAGTTGCCATCTCTGTCCATGATCTTTATTTCAAAAAACCTATTATGCAGTACATGAGATTTATTGCCTCGTTTGGGTAATACAGACCCTCAGAATTCAGCAGTACCTGATACTCAGATACTAATTAGTATCTCCAGTTTCTTCATTCTATATTTACATTAGCTTCAGAGTTTATCACCTAATTGGTATTCATGTCATTATCTGCAATTTTAATTTTTTTTTCTGCATAGAGACTTTAAGGAAAGAAACTTAAAGCTCTTTTCCCCAAAGGTACAAGATTTTACAAGAGTAAATTCTTGTAATAATGATATGCTTATGAAACAAGAATTATTTGTGCTGCACTGAATAGGGTAATACATGTAATATGCCAGGCTTGGTTTGGGCCTGTTTACATTGTAAGATAACATGCTTTAATTCTATACTGCTTGCTGCTTTAACATCACAGTATTTTTGATTACATTTTTCATAGTGTCCATTTATTCTTTGTAGTACATTACCTTTGCCTTCAGGTTATTCCTTACAATATTTTCTGTGCTATGCAGGGAAATTAAATAAAATGCACTATGGCTAGTCTTTTATGTATAAAAGGAGTTTATATTCGAATACTAACTATAGATGAAGTTGCTCATGGGATTGCTCCACGCAGAGCATACATCCAGAATTTGATCTTGAGGCTTTCCCACACAAGCGTTTATCTGGAATGGTACCTGCAAAAGGTATTTTCTTTGAGATCATTTTCCTAATTTATATTAAAGTCCTCTGTAAGGTAATTTCCAGAGCCTTAATGTCCAAGGGTTGGCCACAGAGTGTAGATCCAAAATAAACCCAGCACTGTCCTTGTCTGCGTCAGACTTTTCACAAGGTCATAGCAGAGACCCGCAGCTCCCCAGGAGTGTTTGCAAAGGCAGGGGACTGCCAGTGTCCCCGGGTATGAGCACGGGGAAGGCTGCAGCGCTGGCTGCTCTTGTGCCGTCCTGCAGGGATTTTACTCGCGGGGATGTTGGAAAAGAAGAACTTCCAGGCTATGCTGCAGCACCACAAGTTTCCTTGAATACACTCAGGGAGCCAGAGGCAAGTTTGGTCACATATCTCTCTCTGTGATCTGCAGCGTGCTTTGGGCATGTAACTAAGGCTGGTAAAAAACCAAAGAAATTGAAAATTAAAACAAAACAAACAACAAAACACCACCACAACAAAAGAAAACAACCCCAAAAACAACCAAACCCAGGAAAAACCCCAAACCCGTGTTTTCCAGGTAACAGTGTTGTTCAAGCAATATAGAGAATCTTAATGAAGAAACATATCTTATCCTGAGGCTAAGAAAAGGTGAAAATTGGACTTTAAGGTTTCTCAGTTGGTTAAAGGAGCCATTTTGCAAAAGGAAATAATTGCCTACAAACTGTTTTAATGTAAAAAAATCTTTAAAAGTGTTTCTCTTTTACTTTTGGAGATGTTCTACTTTTCTTTGTCTCAATAAAATGATCATGTTTGAAATAGGTTGCTAATTTGAGGGCAAAAAGAAAAGGAGAGGGAGAAAAGCCTATAAAACTATAGATTATTTTTTATGGATGATGAGATGGTCCCCATTTGCATTTACAGCTTTACAAGGATTGTAGCACTAGGCTCTTTTTCTTTTTTTTTGATGGAAATGCTTAATCTGAGCTCAATGGGCCATAATAATTGCCTGTTTCTTCCAGTGGAAATAAACCCACTTGTATGTGACACTTGAAACCTTAACTCTGCTTAGTGTTACCCACGGAATTGGAGACAGTTCTTCACCCAAATATATTTATGACAGCAGCACCAGTCGATATACAATACCCAGCCAAGGGCATTGGAGAATAAATCAGTCCCTCCAGCCACTGCTGGAGCACAGTAACTGATGGTGGTAATAAAACCCCAGGAAATTAAAATTCTGTGCATGCAAACACACATACCTAGCCAAGAGAAACCCGAAGCTCTCTGTTCTGGAAAGAATTTGCATATTCATAGACATATACATTCTGTGCCCCTTTGTGTTAGAAACACAATGGAACACAAAGTCTGTGGGTTTTCAGCACATTATCACCTCGTTAGAATTTCCTCAACATTTGGGGGCTTTCAGGAGAAATGTCCACGAAAATTTAGGCAGTAGAGGAAAATCTCCTTGTAGAGGAAAAGGGTGATGCCAGTTACTCCTTGAGGAAGAAATACTGATGTTATGTTTGAAAGCTTCTAGATGTTGCTGTAAGTGACTACCAAAGGCTCTGAAGCCCCCATTTCCAGTTCAATTCATCCTGTATGTTTATGCAATTACTGGTATTTTTAATGAGTCCTATGTGTTTGAGCACCTTGGGCTCTGCGTTGTGGCATTGTGAGCTCTGGGGATGGATGTTGTTTCTTCATTTGCGTTCTGGGCTTTCACGTGTAGTACTGAGAAGCAGTTTTAGATTAATACATAATGTTATTTATACACTTATGTACAAGCCCACACCTTCTCCACATATTAAATAACTTGGAGTATCATTTCTTGTGAATTCTGTGGGGCAATGAGATAATGAACACTAATAAGTAATAAAAAGATGCCAGGGAAGTGACTGTTTCCAGATGAAATACAGCAGTGCGTGGTGTGTGTCCTTGTGTTGCACAGCCTTTTTGTGCAACGTGGCAAGGAAAAAACCCAAGCATTTAATTTTTGACAGAATTTTTGTACAGTCAGATGAGTGTCTAATGAGAGAAAGCACTGACAGATGGATTTTGCAGATAGTATGAAATGGTATGGACTGCCTCAAAGTGTCTGGTGAAACACAACTGCTACAAATGTAAAAGGATAATCTGTGGTTTGATTTTAGCTGTTTAATCTATGTATGAATGAGGAGAAATACAGTTTCTCAATCGGATGATGAGCAGTCACCAGTTGGGAGGTGGGTTCTGATAAAGGGCCTGTAGCTGCTCAGTGCCAAGCCTTTCTCACCTGGCTCTCAAGCTCCACAGTTCATGTGTAGATACTGACTGTAACAATAACCACAGGCATATTGGTGAAATTCTGGTAATCGTATTTGCACTGTCCTTTTTGAGGTTGAAAAAGAAAGGCAGCAATATCAGGGGGCCTTTCATTTACCACACATGTTTAGTTATGGTAAAATATCTAGAATATAAAATATTTAGACCTGTTATTTTTTTAACCACTGTGCTCTATTTTAAACAACCTCCATCCTGAAAACATTTTGAATTTGAAAACGCAAACCCAATACTTGGGAATGTTGTACTGCAAAAAAAATATATTCTTTTACATTTAAGCAGACACTTTCTATAAATAACCTTATTGCCATCCTATTGTTCTCTTTTCCCAATCACCTAAGCCCTTTTATTTAAAATGACACATTACCAACTTGACAGCAAAAAAAAAACAAACTTCCCAGGTGGACTGTTGGTGTTCCTTAACACCTGGAGCAATGCTGTTGCTCTCAGTCTCTCCATTCGTGCAGAGATGGGTCCCATTTCCTGTTTGGATTACAGTTTCCTCAGAGTCAGGGCTTGCGTGTCCTTATGAAGAGTGTTTAACTGATAAATACATTTAACAGATATTCAGTCTCCCACCTGTTAGTGTTACTTAAAGAAAACTAAACAGACTTCCCCAAACAGACTTCCCCATTCTAGTCCTGAACTCACTGAGGAGTGACAGCAGCAGGTTGCACAGCATTTCCAAAGGGTCCTTTTTTGGTTTAAAATGATGGAGCCTGACAGCCCAAGTGTCCTGGAAGACTGCTGTCCTATAAAGAAGCCTGTAATTCTCTCAAATTTTTTTCTTTGTGAAATTCTTTAAAGGGAATGAATCTTTCAGGCATTCTTCCACTAAACTCATAGTAGGTGAGAGCTTGACACAATGGCACTCAACATACTGATCAGTCTTAAACTAAAATAAATAAATAGTTAATTGCATATGGTTCAATCTGGAGCCATAACAAAGTAAATTTAGGATTGAGAAGCAACATATTTAAATTTGCAGGATATGCACAAGGTTTGCTTCTAGGGTCTCTTGATCATTAATTAAATATGTTATGGCTTTCAGTTTTTCTCATTTATCTGTACAGGTTTACATATTGTAAATGCATTATTTATGTTTTCCCTTAAGTGCTCAGTACTGCCAGGATGTTTCTCTTAAACTGGCACAGATAGCAAAAAAGACAAAATGAGAGAGCAAATTTGGCACTGGTGAAATGCACAGAGAGCCGCTCGCGTCCAAATGAGCCTTTCCCAGATGTATTTTAATAAACTTGAACTGACAGATAGAGGGCCGGACAGGCAGATGGCATCAGTGTTTAAACTATGAAAAATATTTTTTTTCATTAAGGTAAGTTTGGTTTCTTTCATTTTGTCCTTTTCATCTCATCCTAATAATGCGTTATCACTAAGCCTTGCTGCTTTTTTCCCAGAAAGATCCTAGGATGAAGGGTGATGAGGGAGCTGTCTAGGTGGATGTTCACTCTGAGGGAAGGCAGCTCTGAAATGGATTTTGTTGTTGTAGCTATTTGCTACAACATGCTTCAACCATTTGGTGAACTTTGAACCAAGGGAATTGTCACCGTTGGTGTGTCCTGCACCTTGCCCCTGTTGTCTTTTTCCTTTCAGAGTAAACAGAGTGTTATGGAGGTGGTTGAATCAAAAAATATTTTAAAGTAGTGTTCTCACATTCATATGAAAGCTGTTTGTTTTAAAGTAAATTGATATTTCTCTTCTGTTGGTTTCACTGCCAGAGATGGAGGAGTAGTTGGATGTTTAGATGCAGCCATCTTCTTATTCACTTATTCACTCTTTGCCTCTCTATTGTAATCTCCCACTGTTCATAAACACTTCTTTTCCATCCTAAATACAATTATTCTGGTGTCTGAGATGTCAGGTATTTTATATTTCAAATTACAGTAGCAGATAGCTACTAACTAAATGCAGAATTAACCATCTGCTTTAATAGCCAATAACTACAACCCTTGCTCCACTCTACAAGTATTTGATACACTTTTTTGCTTATTACCATAAAAATTTCACCTTTGTGCATTCCGAAACTCCCCCCTCCATCCCACCACCAGAGGTTAAACTCTGTACTGTGGGGGCTTACACAGAAAACCTAAACAGTAAAAGACCCTGAACAAAACAACCCGAACTCACTTCTGACTTGGACTAGAGGATCACTGTAGGTCCCTTCCAAGTGAAATATTCTATTCTATTTATTTTTAATCAAGGTGAAGAAGTTCATGTGGAATTCAGATCTGGAATTAACTCTTGAGACTTATGCAAGCACACTTACAATGCAGACTAATATAACCTTAAAGTGAGTCATAAATGGTACAAAGTCATGAACTTTGAAAAGTGGAATCATTAGTCTGCAAGTGACAGTCGCTTCAGCTGTACTTAATTTGACTGCTTAGGGGAATTGTAATTAGACCTATGCTGAATTCCTTTATTTTTTTATTCCCTGCTAGGAACTTCAAAGAGCATTTGTTTCTGTTAGGTTTGTATTTTCATACAGGAACTCTGTTGTAAAACTTCTGCTGTACAAGTAGAATGTTAAGTCTGTAATGTACTTTTTAGGACTCCTTCTGTGATGAAAACCAGGCAGTGTTATTTTGTTTCTAGTAACCTAACTTTGGCTGAGAAGTTCCTGTTTTCATCTTCACTGCAGAGTAAAAATATCTTGTACAAATAGGTATTGGTTGGTGTTTTAACTGTTTCTAAGTAAGAAGTAGTGATAAGTGTATTATGAACCTTTGAAGATATCCTCAGAAACATTGCACCAATTTCATGTTTTATGGATTGCTTGCCATCCACACTAATGACAGAACTGACAGTGATTACACTTTCAAGGCTAATTATGCTCCCTAATGATTCTGAAATTATTCTAAAATTATTTTTAAAGAACAAAACAAAACTCAACTAGACACAAAACCCCTCTCTCCACATGGACAAATCAATGCCTGAGTGCCTTCCTGAGCAAAGCTTTGTAAGTTTGGTTCCACAGGTCCTGGTGCATGACTGAGTTAGACATCAGGGAGCTGGAAAGCACTCTGGGAACTGGGTCGTTATTTCCAGAGCTCTTCCTTCGGGCAGGTTTGGGACATCCCAAGTTGTGCTGGCACTGCCCCTGCCCCGTGTCTGCTGGCACAGGGAGTGAGGCCCTGCCCAGCCAGCAGCTCTCACACTGAACAGTGTTTCTTGGAGATCTGGCAGAGCAGAAACACAGCAGTATGGAAAAAAATATGCTGTGGAATCAAATAATCTTCAGAGTGACTTTTACACCAGATCAGAACTGGAAGTTTTCATAGGAATGTGATTTATCATTTACTTGAAGCTTCTGTATCTTTATTCCTGAGCTGTGCTGTCGATATACCCCAGTATTGAAGCAGTGGCATATTCACAAATACAAAAGACTCGTGGTAGAACACAAAAGGAGGAAAGCTTATTCCTGAACTGAACTGCCAGCGAGGTGTTTAAAATCTAAAATAGATTCTTTTCTACTTCAGATTTGTTGTGGGTCCCGGTGTTAATTTCGTTTTGATCTTTGTAGATTTAAAATATAAGTGGATTTTTTTTTTTTTTTTTTGCTGTAATGATTCTTTCTGTCTGGATGCACAGAACAATATTGTGTTCAGATAAATGGCTGCATTTCCAATATATACATATGTGTGTAAGATAGGTAGACTTAGCAGCTTTGTTGTGGCAAGAATGTTATGCTTTCAAAGTTATTTTGGCTTTTTTTTTTTCTTTTTTCCCCTTGTAGAGTTCAAAACAACAGATGAGTTGTGAAAGAGAACAGCTAAGGGTAAGTGCAATGATATGCCAAATGCTCTGTTTCTTTAAAACATAAGCAGAATCTAGTCTGTGCTATTGACAGATGGATTACTTAATTTAAGAGGAACATATTTAGTTCATTTGTTGCTTGTTGTTAAATATTGTACATCTCCCAGTATCAAAGAGCTACAGTAGATCCAGGTTTTTCTCCTGTAATGTGGTGAGATTTGGCAGTAAATGCCTTTTCATGGGACACGTGGCACTCAGTGAGCTCCTCCCGTGCACCACGTGCAGCTCCAGCAGTGCCAGAGGTCACTGTGCTTCCCAGACTTTCTCCACTCTGAGGTTGTTCTGAGCAAGAAGACATTATCCTCTGCATTTTTATAGTCTGTGTACTTTCAGAGAGGAGTCAGTGGCAGGGCTGTGAGGGAGCTGGTTATTTCAGTGTGTCTGTTGGTTGTGTACAATCTGTAAAGGAGATGGAGTTCCTGAGCCCAGGGTGCTGACCTCTCTTTTGTTTTCCCCTTTTCCTGTACTAGAGTGACCGTGTTAAACAGCTTTTAGTCTCTGCTCCCTTTAAATGCTACAGATCTCTGAAGGTGCTTTTCCATTGCAACATTTCTTGATTGATTCTAGTATTTGTTTGGGAAAGTATGAGAGCCTTCGTTAACTAAAAGAACAAAACAAAACCAAAAAAACCCAACCAACCAAAAGCTTTTTAGTCATCTGAGTGTTGCTTAATAGATCAACATTTATTGATACCACACGATAAGTATTCACTTGAAATCCCACATGCAAGTAGAGAGGGAGAGGCAGGCCTGAAGGAAGGGTAAATTTCTATACAAACAAAAATATTGTTGGAAATAGAACGAGCAGCATTTACTTTTGTTTGCTGTTTACTAAGCATCAGCAGTGCCTGCATGACTTGCAAGTATAAAGAATATACTTGTCTTAAAGTACATTGCGCAGTGTTCTTGTCCATTCAGCCATTCATTAGATTAACTTCAGTAACATATCTAGATGCTTCAGCTGGTCTTCACCACACTTGTAATGGGATTTTTGGTAAACAAGTTATGCAAGAACAATGCATCACGTATTGTCCTCAATTCTTTTCTTGCTGGCATGTTGACTGCATTGCATTGTACTGGAGCTGGAGTGACAAAGCTTTGTTGTATCAGTTGTCATGTCTCAACAGAGCAGCTGTCAAAGCTAAAATATTGCAATAGTACCTGAAGGACAAGCTTTTCAAGAGGTAGAAGTGCCTTGAGAACAAAGGAAGTTCTTTTATTTCTTTTTATTGTTGTTTATTTTCTTCCTTGAATGAAGGAGAAGATTGTTTTTAAATATAGTGTGAGGAGGCCACCAGCTCTTTCTTCAAGTAAATATGTGTGCTTTTTCAAAATAGTGGATAAAATGTGGTGCAGTGAAACTTTCATGTGTCCTTCTATTCCAGTGTTACACATCTATGTCTAACGATGAGCTCAGTGCTTAGGATGCTTTTGTGTCACAGCAAAATGTGACACCCAAAGACAAAACCATGTCTGCAAGCTACTACATTTAGATACGTCTCCTTCCACAACTCCTGTGATGTTCCTGTTACACAGAACACAGTTTCCAGTGTAAGCTCTGCTCCTGAACCAGGGATCTCCTGCGGCTCCCACAGCTTATCTGCTGCAACAAAAGGTCACCCTCAAATTTAAGTATAACGTGTGCACGTGTTGCACTTGGAACACTGTGAGGGTGTAACTTGGCCATTCTGCCACTCTTAGGTTGGGTCCCTGACTGAGCAGTGCTGTTAAAGAAATGTTTCAGTGGCTGAAGTAGGTTTTGCAGGTCTGCAGTATTTTCTTTCGGAGTCTGTGACCTGCCATGAATACTTGGATGTCAGGCAGTCAAAAAAATAGTGTTTCATCCCAGCTGAAAGAATTGAAATAGAACAAGGAAACAGGATTAAAACAATAAAATGCCAACATCCTGTTGTTTGCTAAACCAAGTTAAAACCAGATTATTGTTAGATCATCTAATAATACAACAAAAAAGGATATACTATCTCCCACTTCCTTGCTAAGTCTAAGATGAAAATGTCTGCCACTCTCCTTTTTTGATTCTTTAGTAATTCCTTAGTCTAAGAGTCAAAAAAAGTTTCAAAAGAGAGGCTTGTTAAAAGCATTATAGTGTAAATAAATTATTAGTCGTTGTGTGGCTATAGAAAGAAATATCCAAGTCTGACTAAAATCATTTCTTCAGACATTTCTCACCTCTTACCTGTTTCACTGCCTTGTAAATTCTAAATGCAAAGGAGAGCATCACTGTTCTGGAATAAAGCATTTAGAGTAATGAAACACATCCATATTAGAGCCTCTGGCCATTATACTTTATATTTACAATGAATGATAATCCTAATAATTAAGGCAGCCTATGTATTTTAACCCTTTTCTACTCAATATTTGAACTTCACAACAGCCACAAGTGTGTAACTTATTTGCCCTGCCAACCTGGTACAGTCCCCAGCTAGACATTAATGTCTTTGCCTGAATTATTTAAATGAGAAATCATACAGAAAACTGTGGGAATTTTATCTCTAGCAAGGATGGGTGGGGCTTTTAAATTCCATTTGGGAACATAACATAACCTAATTTCAGTAAATTTCCACTTGATTTTAAAAAAATAAAAAATCAATGCCATTTTTCAAGTTTTACTTTCTCTTGGCAGTAATTTTCATTAGAACATGCTGCCTTGAATATTAATTATTTTCATGTTTCTTAACGTCTTTTTGCTTTCTAATCTGATGTCACTTAAATCAAGTTGTACTAAAAAAGGCAGTGTGTTTTTGAAGGCAAATTGACTCATCAGTACAGCTCTCCCCACCTCCCTCCACCCAGCGCTTCATCAGTATTTCCTTTAAAGAAAATAATGAGACTCTTTACTCCCCTTCATTGTGTTTTGTGTTATCCAGTCCTGGTTTATAAATCTCTTTTTGGACAGTCACAGCCTCTCCTCTTCTCCGACTCTCTCCTGCCGCCCCTTGCTGCTCGCAAGTCTCTGCGTGTAGTTGGCATTATGATGTATTAGAAATGACCTGTAAAGACACGGAACCCACAGCTGGCTCAAAATCGTTCAAAAGCACTTTTCTGCTTATGTTTCAGTCTGAAAAACAGACTTTGAAATGTGCGTGGTCCAGGTTATTTAAGGCTGTGAAGAAATTTGGGATACGAGCCCTAAGCAGAAATTAGCCGGAGTACCTAAAGCTATAAATAAGGACAGTGACAGCCTCAGAAGTCTGCCTGCTGTTCCCACTGAACCTCCCTTGCTGCTCTGACTTGAACCTGGCATGTTATTTTTTCATCATAGCCTAAGGACATGACTTAAATGTACAGGCTAACTTAAAGCTTACCGAGCTCTACCCAACCTTCAGCTCATAATTTATTATTTTGCATGATTAATTCAGTGTAACTGTTTAAAATGAACTCCTGTATCTGTACTGGCATGAGTCGTGCTATATAAGCTTTATAATGCTTTTGGTCCTGATGCAGCAACACCAGATGAGCTCTCCAAGGTGGGCAGAGAGCAATTTTAAACTCTAATGTTAGGAGCCTTTATAAATGTTCCTGTGAATACCAATGAGGTCTAATGGTAAATGGTGTGATTAGCTTCCTTGATCTGAAATTTTAAGTGACCCAGTTGTTGCTCTAATTAACAGCTTCCTTCACATGTGCTTATTACCAAGATGCATTATATGCAGCCAGAGTTCCTTTTCTGGTCTGAAATATTGGCAGGGCAGGCTCTTACTATCATCTTGTATTTAATATCAACTTTTATATTTTTATAGTGCTCTAATTTTCAAGGAGACAGAAGTTTCACATTCAATATTGTTCTATTTGTCTTGTCTTTATTATGGTAAATTAAATAAAGTGCAACATGCAGCCAAAAGTGTATCAAAGTTATGCCAGGTAGAAAGAAAACAAAGCAATTGCATTGATGCCCAGCATCATTTTTAAGCAACACTGATCCTGCAGTATTTAGCTTTATTTGTGTCTTTGTTCAGTGCAATTATTTATCAGGTGTCTAATGTGCTCAGCTGTATTGATGAGGGGTTTTGGACACTTTGGTAAAGAAAATGTTTGAAGCTCGTTGTTGTGGCATTAGCTTTCTCCAGTGATATAAGAACAATCTACTGACATTTTTGCGTACAGCGTTCCTCTGATGCACTAAGGAGGTGAGTTGTGATTCAGTGACAGACACTAATTTTTTAATCGGTTTGAGCTGAGCGAAACCAAACAAACAACTGGAGAGAGGAAGAGAGTCAGAGTGAAAGTGATTTGTTAAGTAGATGCTATTCTCGAGGGTTTTCTGAAGTTGCTTAGGGTGATGGCAGAACGTACGTGGTGGATGGCCAAAAACCTCTGCTCTCCATCCACCTCTTCCCACGCTGGACAGGAGGCAAGGAAATGGGTATGAGCTTGTTTTCTGAGCCAGTGATGTCTTGTTACCAGAGAGCAGCATAGTAATTCATAGCATTTCTTCAAAACAGGGCAGCCTGTTCCGGCCAGTAATAAAAATGTCACTTTTTGCCTTTCCTCTGAAAATCCCTTGGTCTGCATTTGTAAACAGCATGTGTGCATTTTGCCTGGAAGAGTAATCTGGAACTACCAAGTATTATACGTCCATCAAAGGAAAAAGGGTTACAAGGGGAAAAGCGAAGATAACTTCTAAAGTTGGATCAATCCGATGTGTTTATTACTCATCCTTTCCTTAGGATTTCACACGTGCTGCATCTGATGTGCCAGACAAGTGGCTTAAAGTGATCCTGCTTTAGTTCCTGTAGTTATTCTTGCAGTGAGCTGTGTCATCACCCATGTAGGTGTAGTGTGGAGATACAGGTAGGTGAGATCAATAAGATGTATTTTGGATTCCTGATTTGTGTTACACATTGACAGGGAATGAGATTGGAGTACTCTCACTCACTGTCTTACCAGCTATATTCCCAGTGGTTCCATAAGGAGTAATTTACATCACTGCTCAGGAAAAAAAATCTTGGAAATAAGATCTAAAAAAGACTGGAGAGAAGGGTTAATTGTAGGGATGTGATTTCATTTAAATTTTAACTTAGCTTGAAATAACTGTGTGCCAAAAATAAGGCAACTAGAGAAATGTAAAATTCAATTGCAGTCTTGCTTGGAAGTTCTGCTAAATTTTAGGAGCCTTCCCAAGAATAGTAACTCATAATGCTGGCCTCCATTTTGTTGTTTAATACTATTGTGACTACAAACAATGGCAAGGTAATGAAAACTGTTGAGGTTTGTGTTTCAAGTGCCGTGGCCTCTCGCCACAAGGATTCTGTTCTCTTCAAATGGTGACTGCAAATAGGGCCCTTGGATGAAGAGAATAGTGTTTGCAGCACTTTGTTCAATAGTGGTGCCACTTCAGGTTTCTTTAAATTCTTTCAGGGCTTTTAAAGAGGCCTTTTAGGTACTGTCCTGATTCTGCTCTTGGTGGAATGCTATTCAGAAAACTTTCCGTTCCTGTCCTGATGTTGTTTTGACATCTCTCTCTGAGAACAGCAGGCAGAGGCTTTTCTACTGTTCAAGTGCCGCTTTCTTTTGAATTCAACTTTGATTTTTGCATGGTCAAGTATTTTCTCTGTATGGTGCTTCATAATTTCTGAACCTGAAGGATTGCAGGAGTTGTTGGTGAGGCTGAGGCAATGTTTGCACTAAATACCTGTCCAGTGAGGGTTACAGGTTCCATTTAGAGCTGCAGCGCTCTGTATGGAATTCACCAGCTACCCAATGTGTGTCACAGCTGTACACAGACAGCCAGGGGCAGGGAATAGCTCATTGAGTGTAATGAGGGTTCAGGAAGTGGTAAATCTGTGAAGGGGTAGAAGGAAATATATTTGGACAGCTGAAGGGCTGCTGAGACAGTACCCAACCTTAGTTCAATATCCTGGTGCTCTCTTCCTCCTGCTGGACAAACATGAGCAGTGCCCAGTCCTGGCTCCAAACTGCATTTGGGAACAGCTTTGCACTCAGAACAGCAACTTTTGTGCCAGGCTTTCTGCAGTGGCTGCACACAGCTCCTGCTGCAGAACACTCGCTGTGATCAGGGAGGCTGTCCTAGAAAAGAAGAAAGGTTTTCTTGCTTAGTTTGTGTTTGTTGAGAGGGAGCTCTTTTTTCACACAGCTTTTGTAGTTTCTCTTTGATCATCTGGAAACCAGACCTTTGAGTGCACAGCTTTAACAGTGTTTATACTATCCTGACTTATTATTTCAACCTCTGCTGTTGCTGAGGCAATCTGACTAGCAAAGATCATAGTCTCTGTAGTGTCACACCTAATTCAAGCAGGAAACACTGCCTAGTTTACAGTGCAGCTCGGAGGGGTTTGTGGTTTTGGGGTTTTTTTGTTTGTTTGGTTGGGGTTTTTTTCATGGTTGATTTGGGTTTTTTGCAAGGTTTGGGTTGGGTGTTTGGTTTTTTTTGTTTGTTTTGTTTTTTGTGTGTGTTTTTTTTGTTGTTGTTGTTTTGGTTTGTTTTTGGGTTTTTGTTTTGGTTTGTTTGTTTTGTTTTTTTTCCCCCTGGGTGTTTCCTTGAGGCCTTTCTGGCTTGGGTGGGGTTGTGTGCTTTTGCGTGGGTAATGCTGTTGGCTTGAACTGTTTACTTTTCTTATTCACTTGGGTGAAAAGAAGTGAAAAATCAAGAAAGGCTTTTCAGTTGCAGGTAATTGGGTTGTATTTTTAACACACTCTTTGGTCCTTCTGCATGGTGGGTTTCTATTCTCATTTACTTATGTAGAAAATAATGGACTGAGCAACAAGATTTTTAAAGGGAACAAGAAAGTCATTGAAAATATTGTAAGAACTGAAAAAAACTCAAACCAATTTACATGAACAATCCAAACAATGTAGTGTTTTAGGGACATATAGTCACTGAGCCACACTAACTTCTTGAACCAGTATTTTTTCAAGTAGAGAGAATGAAGGAATATTGATTTTAATATGGACATCACGTCCTTGTATTGATGTTAATGGTGTTTTTCTGTTCTGTAAAATCTTTCTAAACCTTATTTGTTTAAGCTGCCCAGGTGTACTACACTACAGAAACATTTCATTATGCTTTTTTAAGTAGCTGCCAAAGTTTTTTCAAAGAGCAAAAAAATATAAGGAAAAATAAATTCATCATAAAACAACCCATGAACTCATGAATCAGTATTAATATGCAAATATATACATAGAAATATGTATCTGTATTATACATAGATGGAAATACAATTAAGGATCTGGTCCTACTGACTTGTAGTTGACATGCACATACACCACACTGATGGATAAAGAGTGAAATCTTGGTTTTGAATGGGCCAGGATTTTAGAAGTCTATATTTGTTCTTAGTCTTGATGTTTTTAATAGTAAGAAAAAGTGAACTGTGACTGTGCTCTGCTCTATTCTGCAGCAAAATCCCAACTTGTCCTGAAAGCCAAGTCTTTGTGTTCAACAGGAATGGATTTCTTGGTATGAAATCTCAAAACCACCTCTATTTAGTCTCAGGGAAATGGGATAGAGAAATAAAAAGAAGCTACACCAAACAAACAAAATCCGTGTTTTATCAAGCTGATGGTTGTTTTCTGCCATCTTGAAGTTTTGGGCTCGAGCAGGGAGCTGTTCCTGGTGTTGGAAGACAAATGAAGTACCGAATTCTGAAAATATTTGTGATCTACTAATTTTTCTTTTCTTCACAAAGGTTTACAGCAAAAATTTGTTTAGAAAAAAAAAGTGTCTTGTCCAGAGTTTCACACTTTTCCCTGTGTGGGCCTGGACAGGCTGGAAAGGTGGAGCCAGGTGCACCTCATGAAGCTGAGCAGGGCCGGGTGCAAGGTCCTGCCCCTTGACTGAGGCAGTCACCAACATCACTAGGTACTGGGGGACAAACTGGTTAAGAAGTGGAAGAAATCCTGAGCTGGTATTTTTGTATTTGTAGCATGGTATCTGGAGGATCCATTTTATAAGCCAGGAAGTCGAGAAAGGTAAAAATGCTCTGCTGATTTGTAGCATCTTTGTTGTTTTGCACCCCTGGGAGAAGCTGACCTTGTTTCGGGAATGTTTTTTCCTCCACATCTGTGTGCTGTTGTGTATTTTGAAGCTTTGATCACCTCTGTTATCTTTAAAGACTCTGTGGCTTAGACAGGGAGAGGGAGATATGAAACCAAAGTACATCAGGTTGCAGGCGTTTGCTGTGCTCCACTAATACCAGAAATTTGAGCCCTTAATGTGAAGGAGTGGCTACAGATGTGTCCCAAGTATGTAATCAAGTGCCACGCAGGCTGTTATTCCATGGGTAACGGGCAGAAACACAGATGCACTCAGTGCTCACAAGTTCCATTTCCAGCATTTCTCTTTCATGCAGTAGCTGTCTCTGCCTTTGGGTTCTTAAGATCTCTTTGAGTACAACACTGAAAGTAAAAAAAAGGTGGTGTTCATCTCAAGGTCGCTTCACTACTTGAGAGAGCTGCCCTCCAAAGAGCACATAATGAATAGTTTTATTACCTTGTGGTTGGTTTTCCCTACGTGCTATAGATTGCTTCATATGCTATCAGCTCATTTCTCCTCTTTTTTTTTTTTTTCTTCCTCCTCTGAACTACTGCTTTCTACAACTGTTTTCATCATTGTTAAAAATCATTTATATAGCACCATAAATTACAGGCACCTTACAAGCACAGAGTAAGATACTGCCTTTGCCCCAAATACTTTATGGTTCAGATACATCCTTGATATCTGGTGCACCTTTTTTGCTTAACACACTGCCTGGGAATTTTAAGGTGGATTGCATTAATCTCCTGTTTTATTCCCACAATTTTTCATGATCAAATGATGGTGAGTCACTTCATGTGATGTAGATAACCAATCATCTGTTTGCTGCTTACCTTAAAGGTATTGTAAACATTCTGCATACTGGTAATTCCAGGCACATAGCTTTATGCACATACATTTGCATCTAAGACCTGTAGGCACTGGGGGGAAAAAAAAAATCCAGCTTTTTGATAATTTAGCTCCTGCCTTGTTCTTTTTTTCTTGACACTTTAACTGGCATTTCCCATTTTTTTGGAATGAAATCTCCCGGGAATTTTCACGTGATATTGCCACAGTTCCCAAGGAAAAACCTGGCAGCCTGTTCTGTAAAGATGCCTTTGAAAAAGTAGTTTATTTTCTGAGTTTTGGCTCAGTTGCTAGGCTTCCAACTCAAGGATATCTCACACCTCATTTACAGTCCTGCTTCCAATAAAACACATATTTAAAATCCAATTGTAGTTAGCATTTAATTTGAAATTAAGAAAAATATTTTTTGTATAATTGCCTGGGTGATAATAGTCCAAAATGCATTAAAGGTCTGGTACTGTAATTATTTACTATTGTCTTTCATCTTTAAACAGAGTGGGGTTTTTTTGTTGTTTTTTTTTTGTTTGTTTTTTGTTTTTTAAACCCCAAACAAACAGCTGTAAATCTAGGGGAAAAAAATAAATTCACTTAACACCCCTTATTTTCCCTAAGCCCTTGAAATGTGCAGGTCTTGGGTGCTAGGCACCTTCTCAGTCATCCGCTCAGCTGGAAATGTGGAGTCCAGTGTAGGATTGTGGGGGTTTCTTTCTGTTATGGTAGGCTTGTATCCAAAGTATCTATTTTACAGGGAGAGCCAGTAAAATATTTTGAATTTTCAGCAGTGTTAAAAAGATAGCAAAAGTTTCCTTGACTCACTTGTATCCAAATTTTTGATTTTTTTTTTCACGTATTGACATCAGAACAGAGCAATCATGGTTTGCTGACATTGCCATGCAGTTCTTTCTGGTTTGAAAACCAGATCCAAAGGCTGCAAAAAATTACTTTCCAATATTTTATTCAATATGTTAAAATTATGATACCTCTGATCCAAATTTTTTTAAAAGTTTTTTTTCACTATTTTCTTTGAAAATATATTAGACACTCAAAAATAATGCATTAATGGTATTAGGTTTACATTTAAAACTCAGAAAGACTTTTACTTTTTTTAGAGACCTCTGTGACTTATATGATACCAAATATTTAATGATGTGAAAAACATTGGCTCTTATTTTAAAAAGGTTGAAAGGCAAAGAAAAAAATGCATTTTTCAAATTGATTAATGAAAATATATTTTCATGTTTTATTCAGAATCATCCAAGCTTTATTTTGAAAGCACTTGAAAACACAGACATTATTAAAAAGACAAAGAAGTTCAGTAAGTGTTCATCTGTAACCATGCTACAGTTAGTGTGGTGATAAGATATAGAGGAAATTCGGTTGAAACAAAGATTTTTGACATTATTACAGTAAGTACCAAAAGCAGATTGATGTTCCTGTGTGTTTTTCTGAATGAATCCCACCCAAATGCTTGCCCTGTCCCTGCACTGTTTATTTTGCTGTGCTGCTGGCACTAAAGCACATGGAGCACTCAGCCTTCTCCCTGCTCAGGTTCCTGCTGGAGGCACAGGGAATGCTTTTCCTTGGCCAGGTGGAGGAAAGAATGTAAAATTCTTGGAATTGGATTGGAATTTGGAACACAGAAATAGCCTTAAAAGATGTATCTCAGGCAAAGAAAAGTTTATCACGTGTTTAGTTAGGTGTTGGCGCTTGTTTGGATTTTCACAGCCACAGAAGAGTTTTAATTGAGAGCAGTGAATGAAGGTGGGGACTCAGTCTGCAGAGAGCATCCAAGTTCAGTGCTCAGACAAGAACACAAAATATCACCTCTGAGAGGCCAGATGAGCTTTATGCAACCTGATCCTGCAGCCCAGGAGTCTCCCTGCCACGTAAAGAATTGCATTAAAGAGCTCTGCTCGTGGAGAATTCCCTCGTTGGAAGTGCAGGTCAGGATGGAAAACAAGCCCTGCCTGTTACCCCTTTGCTCTGACCGTAACGTGTTCTTAGCAGACAGTAACTGACCAGAAGCAGGGTACCCAGTGCTAAATGGTCTTTGCTCGTCATATTGGCACATGAAATTTCACGTTAAAAAAAATAAAAATCAAAGTATCTTTTGAAGTGCTTTAATATCGTTACCTTGCTAAGATCGGTTTGCAGAGATGGTGTGGTTTAGCAAGGTCCTGCTCAGTGCAAAGCAGTGAGTGCTGTGATGCCTTTGTTCAGCACTTTACTCTGTGAGTGGAGCCCAGCTGAGCCTGGTGCAGTCCCAGAGAGAAAGGGTACTGAGACTGTCACCCAGCTCTGTGCTCACAGAAGCTGCTCCTGTTCCTCACCTCTGTGGTGTTTTTGACAAGAGCAGCAGATGTTTGCTCTGCCACTTGCTGATGCTCCTTTAGTCTCAGTCCAAGTGCCACCAGCCTTTTGTCACGGGAAGGGCTTCAGACCTGAGCAGTAACCCTGGGCTGCACCAGAATGTTGCCACTGTGTTGGTGATTTGTCTCTGATGAAAGATGGGACAGTGATGTGTGGAACAATCAGTTCTTGTGATGCTGCTGGAGAATTTCCCTCCCAAAGGCAGAAAAGGAAAAAAAAAAAAAAAAAATCTCAGTTTTCACACATGCACAAAGTATTATCAGCCTGTACTACCAGAAAAATCTACATGTTGGTTTGAGAGGTTATATTTCCAGAATGCCACTGTTTTCAGAACAGTGTAATTTGTTTTTTTTGGGGGTTGTTTGTCTGTTTTTGTTTGGCTTTTTGTTTGTTTGTGGGTGTTTTTGTGAGTTTTTTTTTCAGTGTCAGTACCTGTACATTTGCTGTTGGAAACAGTTAACTTCACATTTTGCTGCTGGGAAAGAAGTATCCAACTGATGTGAACCATGAACCCCATAGGAAAATAGAAAATACATAGATTCAGGGCATCTCAGAACACCAATTAAATATTTAGTGTACAGGCTGGATCCCTCCTAATGGAGAGTGTCTGAGGTAAACACAGCATCTCTAATGTACAATCAATTTAATAACGGAAAGGATGGGCAGCTCATGGAAGGGGAGACAAGGCAAGGGAGTATTTTGATTTCAGGCAAAAGAACTGTATGAAAAGTGAACTTTTTAATTGTGAGAATGAATAGCCAAGGAATCCAGCTTCACTTTGCTGAAGGAATTTCTGAGAGCACTGGAAGGCAGATGGGGGAATCTGAAGTGCTCTCGGGTTGGTTTGATTGGTGCCTGGTTTACTGGCCTGTTGGTGGCTGTGCAAGTGGGTCTAGCAGCAGAACACTGACGTGCTGTGTAGCGCTTGAAACATGCAGGAAAAACTATTCTGAACCCGACCTTTTGCAACAAGCTGCCTACTCCCAAATTTTTTTAAGACTAGGGAAAAGATCATCCCTCCAGTGGGGATGTCAGAAGGGGTGTAGTGACCTGGTTATCAAGTGCCTGCACTGGGGGGGAAGCAGGGCACAATCTCCTGTCCCAGAGCGTTCCTTGTGCACTGCTGTGTGCATTTACCTGCAGCGTGGATGGGCAGCTACTCAAACACGAGAACTCCTTTACAGGTGTGTTGTGTTTAACTTTCTTCTAGAAACACATATTCTTCAAAAACAACCATGTCCTGTTAAAAGAAATCCTAGAAATGAATCTTTGTGCTTCTAAGCTTTCGGTGGGAACGAGAACAGACTGGGGATAGCTGCACTCACACCCGTTCACAGATGTGTCCTGCTCCAAGGTGCCGGGAAGACATTCCCTCTGCCAGACTCCCAGAAGGCACTCTTCATCTCATTTTGTCTCCTGACATGCCCTGGGTTCCCTCTCATAGTTTGGACTGATGGGTAGGAATTTCCCGGTATTTTTGAAGTGATGTCAAAATAATTGGAGGCCACTTCTGAAAATCAGAACCATTTGGCCATGTATGTCCATATAGCACATTGCATGCTTTAGGAAAGCACTGATGCAGCCTTGTTATAGTCTTACTACTTATTTGTCTTTAATATACAAATGTCAGGTTTCAGAAAATGTCAAAGGTTTCAGGAAAAACATAGTTTGAGACCTATTCAAGGGGAATGTTCTGTGAGTCTCATGGTAGAAGCCAAAAAAAACAGAAAAAAGGGTTATGGAGAAAATCTGCAGACATCAAGATGATGGAGAGGGTCCTACAAGTCACAAAATGAAAGGCAGGCAAAGATGCCCAAAGTGTTTTTGTGGTCTGGAAGGCAGCCAAAGAGGCATTGATTTATTAAAGAGCAGCCTCACAGCTTCCTTTTCTCGATGCGGTGGTGCCATTAGAGCTCCTCAAACAGTCTCTGATTTCCTTGAGAATGAGTAGGAGAAGATTCTGAAGACAGTTCTTATTTCCAGACTGATGCCACTACCAGGCCATCACTTTGTGTGCCTGACTGCAGAATTCAGTGTGTAGGCAGTGGTTGCATGTGAGTTATTAAACGCAGCCACTACTTGTGCAAGAAGTACCCCAGCAGTTGTGTAGGGTTTTACACTCTGCAGTTGTGATGTGATATAAAAAAACCAGCTTCAGTGAGACAGCAATTGTGAGGCACCAATTGTCTCCAAAGTGCCAAACTCAGCTGTTTTGCTAATGGAATTAACTCAGGGCTGTTCTTGTGCACTGCTAATATGCTGGGAGTGATTAGCACCTGTCGCATCAGCTTTTTTGCGTATTTTTGTAGATATCTCAATCCTCTTATATAACTTCTTTTCCTCATTTTCTCTCTGAGTAGCCAGTATTAGTTTTGTAGTTTTCCATTCCAAGCACATGCCTAGCCCCTGCAGTGCCTCCCTAAAATCCTGCCCCTGTGTCTCCTTGTTTGTCCCTTGCCGTGCCCGCAGGTGGGCAGTACCTGCTACAGGACCCTGCTGCAGAGGCCTTTCTGATATTGTGAGCAGAGCTGGAGGTGCTGGGCAGCCTAATGGCAAGGCTGGTTCTGATGCTGTTCCTGGGATTTCAGGTGACAGAGAAGCAGATTTTTCCCTTTTTTTGTTGCAGGGCTGTTGCCCAGTGGTGCTGCCACAGCAGTGGTGCTCTGGCAGCCTGGGAGCAGGAGAGGCGTGCTCAGCACACACTGTGGATGTGCCTGTCCCTCACCAAATCAAAACACTAATATAACCCACCCTCAGTTACGAGGCTGTTCTCACCTTGTTAAAAAACAAGTGAGACGAGGAGACAGAGCACGAATTAGTTTTGTCAGATATATAGTCAGAAATAGCAGCTGATAGGTTTGCTGTGATAAGTTCTGTATGATGGCTTTGCTGAAAGGTAGGCTGTTCCATGATTTACTGAACTATTATAAGTGGTAAAACTGATCCATTTGTTATCATCCAGTGCATAAAGACTTCAGGATTTAAGGAGCCTGCACTAAATAATAAAGCAATTTATATACTCATAAACCAAAAATTACAGGGAAGAAGTCCTTAAGTCATTGGTAATAGGAACCTTTTATCATATTAGTGATGATTATCAAATGTTAACCCCTACTCCCCTTTTTTAAAACAAAATCTTACCTTAGATGAGTTGCAATTACTTAAAGAAGTCCTAGAGACAACTTTGTATTGATTTATTGTGCAAGTGTGGCAAGTTTTATTTATTTGAGTGCCATCCCTCTCCCACCGCATCAGGTCCCTGCATCAGCTGATGTGAGCTGATTGATGGTTCTGCCAGCAGGAGCATGTGGCTGATGTTACCTGAGGAATGGTATCAGCTGCCTCCACTACTGGGAAGCAGATCTTTACCCAAAGCAACTTTGAGTGTAGTATCTTGAAAAGAGATGTTTTCCTGTGCTTCAATAAATAGATAGTAGTTAGCAATAGTCGGTTTCAGATTAGCCTGTTCTAAGGAGAATATAATTATGTGTCCTACTGTGAAGATGGAAATACCCTCTGCCAGGTTTTAAAAATGCATTATAAGATAGTGAGTCGTCTTTGTGTTCTCTTGAATCAAAGATTTTATGGGCAGTGGAAAGAAGATGTTGACTGAAGCTAAGCAAACATTTGCCTGGAGGTAATTTTACTGATGACATTAGTTTCTTTTTTCTGCTCCAGAGTATCCTGAGATACTTAATTCACTCAATTTTATTCAACCAATCTAAGTTCTCAAGGAACAGATGAATTGAGAGCCACTTGTTACCAGTACTCAATATTTGATATCCCGCTTGCTTTGTTCAAGTGTGAGTTATTACATGCTGAAACAGATTTGTTTCTTTTTGTGATCTGTTTAAGCAGAGTATCTAAAGTCAAGGGCAAGATTTGCACACACACCCGGGCATTATCCAGCAGAAAATTGGAGAGCCGTACTAACATTTCAGGAAATTTAGTTAAAACTTCATTCTTGCAGCTGGTAAATTCTCATCCCACTGTCCTTGTGTTAATTCTCTGGTACTTTTCTTTCACAGACCTTATTTAAGTAAAGTCCATCATCAACTCACAGTAACACCCTCCCTGATCAGACTGAAGCTGGAGTCCAGCTATGACGTCTTAAGACCAGGAGAGATTATGTGAGGTGTTCCTGTGGCTGCCAGGGTTTTCTTTGGCAGAACTATTGGCTGAATCCGTTCTCACCAAAAAGAGTGAAGAAGCAGCAGCAATACAGCACCTGCCACTGAAATTTTCAGTAAGGGATTGAGCTGGTACCAACAATGATCACTAATAATTTGGCTTAATTATAATCACTTACCCAGAGTCTCGTCAGGACAGAATGTTTGAGTGTTGGGAGAAATAAGCCACTGGCTTTGTTCCAGATACGTCACAGATGAAGTGTTTGTACCAGACAAAGGGTCAGACCCCTCATGGTGTTTTGCCATCACCTTGCTATGCTGAGAAAAGGCAAAGCAAAGTTTCCTGTTCTTGGTTCTGTGGGAAGTGATCAGCTGTGTGTAATCCCATGCCTGTGTCACGGGATCTGGGGTCTGAGGAAGCTCCCCTGTGCCTCCATCCTGCTTGTCCCCCCTTGGACTGCACACTGAGCATGATTCATCAAACAGCCAGGAATCCTGACGGGGGATTTTAAATTGTGCTGAGCTCTAATGACCAAATTGTTGGCTGGTTGCTCCTCAGGCTTTCCTGGGACAATATTCTGACCTTGTTGTACAGCAAATGAGCACAGAAACCAATTTCTTGCATCAAAAGTGACAGAGGGCTAAAGTAGTAGAAATTAACTGAAAATAGAAAAAAACCCCAAAAACTGAGTGATGAAAACACAGAGTTTATAAACCAACCAAACTGCACATAAAGTTGCACTTCAGTTGCTCTTCTGCATTTATGCTGAAATCCAAATAGCAAAAGCCAGAGGAAATACTGCAAAACCCACCCCCTAAAACTGCAGTGACTCAAGGACAGATTAAGGGCTGGTTTTGTTTCCATACCTCCTAACAATCTGCAGTTTTTCGTTTCATATACAGCCATGATAGATGAGATAGATGAGGCTGTTAAGGTGTGGAAATTAAGCACAAACACAAATATTTCTAGCCTTCTAAATGTTTCAAATTATTTTTTGTATTCTGTGTAAATTATGTGAGATTTGAGCATTGTTGCAGCTCATGTATCATGTGCATCATTGGTATCTTTTCTTGGGGAAGTTTAAAAAAGAAACCAGATCATTACCAGTAACATCAATGTAATCATTACCATCACATTCCCTCCCTCCTTTATTAGGTATTTTGGTTTTTAAAAATTATTAAATCCCTCTGGTATAAATTCTGAAGAACAGAGATGTTGGTTGAAGGCACAGACTCATTAAAGTCAGTAAGTTTTGTCTTCGCAGTCCATTAGTCAAATCTATGACTTTGATACCCTTCTATATGATCGTATAGCACCTAGAAAAACAAAGATCATAGCATCTAGCACTGAGCTTGTTTTAATATCCTTGCAGATCTTAGGACGTTTATATCCCCTGCAAGAGGAGGAACTTAGTCTGCATTTTCTTATCTTCAATGCAGTAAGCAGCAATATCAGTGCTATTTCGAATCTTCTGTGTCATTAATAAATATGCCAAGATATGTCTATGAATTATGGCCCTTTAATAAGGTAATGGAACTCCTAGAATCTAGAGCTTGATTTTTTAGAAATGGGAACTGTTTAGGTGCCAATAAGAATGTGCTGATCACATATATAACTAATCTTGATTAATTATGAGTACAAAATTTATTATTTCATTTTTGCTGTTACTAACTATTTTTATCTAGCCTGAATATCTCACCAATCCCTCGTGATTCCGTAGGTAAAATACATGATATTCTGATTGATTATAAAAGTTCGAGCTGTGGTACGAGCTCGCACAGCAGTGCTGGTTCTGAAGCTGGGAGTACCTGTGAGAGCCCCTGTGGAAGAGCCTCATGTGAACATCTTTGGGAGCATCAGAGGAACTGGGCCATTATGGCAGCAAATAGCAAATGCCCAGATTGGTAACAGAGTTTCTGACTGCGTTTTTTAAAAAGGAACAGCAAGGTTCTCATTGATTTCAATAGCCTTTGACCTGAGCCCGATGTCAGCTCTCTTGGACCAGCCTTTGTTAAAATGATTGTGGTCAGTACCTTCTATTTACTTTTTTCGCACTCTTTGCAAATCCAGAACGTGTAAGAAGTGACCTTAGCAAACAGGGTTTGGTTTAAACTTCAGCCATAGGTACAAAAACCAGAGTAATACACCTGTTTTCAGTCATCTTTTTATCCACATTTTTCTACCTGCACAGGAACTACAGATGATCTAACAAAGTATTGAATAATACCTGTACGAAAAATAAAACACTTCAAATTAATGGGTTTTGTACAGCAGCATTAGAAACTGTTCCTGTTGTTTGAAGGAATAAGATATGAAGAATTGACTGAGTAGCCAGTTTAATAATGAGGAGAATTTAGAATACAGAGAGTAGTTGAAAGCCTTGGGACACCGTTCCCTGAAGTTTCATATGCTGCCTATGCTCCAGAACAGGGAAATTTTGGTACGGAAGTGATTTATAGGCAATAGCTGTGCGCAGTCTTTTATCATATTAATAAAATCTTTAACCAGTCTTTGAAAATTCTAAAGCCTCCTGTGTTCAGTTGAGGTGCACAGATAGGAAGAACTGCTGGCTGGCAGATGTTCAGATACATTATCAGAAAATGTATTTTCAGCCTAACCAGTATAATGTAATTCATTCTAACATGATATTTCAGGTTTATTACAGTGTAAGTGACTACAGAACACAGTGCTCTATGCAGAAGATTAAATGAGGTGGAGGTGTGCAGATGATCTGTTAAAGGCGGCTGGGTTAGGCCTGATAGAGTGCTGGGTATTGGTGGCTAAACTGACAGATGGTTTAAACAACTCAAAACTGAAAACAAAAGGTTTTTCTTTTCCTCTCGGAGTCTGCCTATGTGAAGGAAGTGGCTTTATTTCATGAAACTGCACTAAACTTATATAAATGATATTGTCGTTGCACATTACAGTAAAAATTATCACTTTAGGAATTGGTGTGTTAAATCTTTGCCTTTTACTTCCCATAAAAGAGGCAACAGCATTTTACCTGGCCATGGTATTTTGCAGATCAAACATAAATAGCTCTGTGTGTATCAGTATCTGTTTATCTGCGTAAACTTCTCTATTGAAATTTTAGTGTAAAGTGCCACATAAATTGCTTGTTTCATTTTTCTGTTAAATCAACTCTGGACTGTCAGTGGTACAGCAGTTATTTTTACTTGGACTTCACCCTGGTGGCAGATTCCAGTTGGTTTAGTGCTGTGGATTTCAGTTTGCTCCCCCCAGCCCTGCTTTGCTGTTCTGTCTCCTCGTTATGGGCTGTTTCAGCAGGTGCCTCTCCATTTGCCACCTGCCCTGGTGCAGTGAGTGATTATGCAACTTAGTTAATGCATTTTAATTATTTAGGTGACATTTTACCACTTATTTATGGTCAGACTGAATATGTAAATGGACCGGAGTCTTAAGGTAAAAAGAATGGTTTGTTTTTTTGTTTTTTGTTTTTTT
>WEIT01022133.1:8357-19125 GCA_013389985.1 Dryoscopus gambensis
AGTTCAGTTCTCTCCTCACATTTCTCCTGTCTGCATGTGGTCTTTTCTGTGTCCACTAACGACAACTGTCATCAGTTGTGTCTAACTCAAGTAAGCAAATGAATTTTTTATTTATAGTCTTATTCATACCCAGTAGTCACCCTGTACATGTAAAAATCACAGGGTGCTGGACCTTGGCTGCCAAAGGTCATTGGAAGACTTTGGCCTTCCACTAACCAAGATACATTGGCTGAACATTGCTGCAGAAAGACCCTGTCCTGTGAGGCATTTGCACACCATGGCTGCCTGAGATTGCAAAAAAAAGAATCTGATGATCTTTTCAGTTCTGCGTAAGACGTTTTCATCCCTTCGCTCCCCCTCCACGCTCCAGGATTACTGCCTGAGGAACTGTACAGGGGCTTGCAAAATGATGGTACAGAGAGCTCTTGTTTGGAGTAGGAGTGTGAGGAAAAGGAAACTTCAGTACTGATAAGAGTTGATTTCCCTGTGCAGAGTGGAGGCTGAAGTCATGGTAGTGCTCAATAAGCTGATGATATGATTGATATGTATATGGTGCTTTTGCTACCCAACAGCAATTTAAAACACTGGAGTTTGAATGTATCAAAATAAGACAGTAAAAATATTGTTTTCTGAATCTTTGCTAGTTTTCATCTGCACACTGACACAGGTGAGAATGATGGCCTCTGTTGTACAGATGACATATAAATTCTCTTAGGTGGGAGATGACTTAGTATGTGCTCTGTCATTTAGGGTGCGAAAGTTCTTGATCCTTGGTATACCTACTGCTTAATGGATTTTCATCTCACAGCTGTGGAAGAAATTACTATGCAGTAGAGAAACATTCAGAGTTGCTTTAAATTAGAGATGTAGGGGCTGGCAGCACTCCAAAACATAGGTTAATTCACACTGGGAGGCACTTTGTGTAGAAATAGTCTGCTGCAGGTGCTTAAGATACCTTATTTAAAGCTGTTCTGTGTTGGTTTTGCAGTGCTCTGCTGGAGAAGACATCCCTTTAGGGCTAAGCTCTGACTGACTTGCATGGTGGGAGAGAGGAAAAGTTTGAAGTTCCTTCTCAGTTCTCGGGTAAGCACAAACCTGGATTAAAAGCTTGTATTCTTAGATGGTTCCTCAGCAGAATCACAGCATCTCCAAGGCAAAGGAAATTAAAATGGGACAGGAAACATGAGAACTGGATGTGTGGCTCCTTCCCTTGCTAGTGGATTGGCTTGGTGGTACAGATAACAGGTCAAGCCCTTCCACTGTAGGGTCACAAATGTCTCTGCTCTCCTTATTGTGAATCTCTCTGCCAGGCACATTTGGTGCTTTCACCATGTGTATCTTTCTACAGCGTGCTAAATGCAAATAATGTCAGAAAAAATACCTGTTTCAAAAGTTAAAGGGTCAGATCATCTGCATACATGTCCCGAGGTCTGTTTTTACAGGAAAGAAAGCTTTAGCTCTGTGGCTGAATGACTGGAGTAGCACCTGATTTTAGTAAGAAATTCCAGCCCTGAAAATAATATTTTACAAATCCAACAAAGAAATACACGTAGAAGGAAGAGCCTGATAACACGAACCTTGGGCTCCTATATTTCTGTGTGATAGAAATTCACTAAAAGTAATTCAAGATCTATGTTTTTATTACTATAAAACAAAATAACACCATCCAAACACAAGCAAATGCTTAATATATATGCCATAAAAATGAGTTACATAAATCTGTACACAATAGGATTGCTTGACAGGCAATTTGTAGCTTTATACATAAAAGCCATATTATGTATAAAAGATACATATATTTTAAAAGCATCAGACTAAGATTAGGCAACTTCTGAGGTAATTACTGTTTGTATTCTGTTAAATACTGCTAAACAATTATTTCTTCTAAAAAATTACTACCACGCTTAAACAAAGTACCATCACTGATCTGTGCAGTGACAGAAGAAATTTTCAGATTTACTAGAACTACATTTTCATCTAACATTAGAGTTTTTATTTGATATTTTGAGGCCATAAAATTTGGTCTGGAAAAGTCTGATACTTCAGTGTAATCAGATATGAATCTCTTATGGGATAAACAGATCTGTCATTAGTTCACTGTGATACTCTCACCTTTAAAGCAAAATAACATACAGGAAGAAAAATAGGTAGTGAGCTATAGCATTTACATTCTGCTATAGCAGTCACATTATTTATATTATTACTAAACATGGAAGAAGCGTCGGATAAACCATATTAAGTTGATTGTCAGGATACATTGAACAGTTCATGATAAAAGTGAGCATGGCAAGATCTCAGAGACAAAATTTCTTGCCTGCATCAACCTTTCCCTCAGGTTTGTAAAGATCCACAGATATCTGGGAGCTTTTCCAGATTTTTAATCTTACTGGGATGCAGTCCTGCTGCCAAACTGAAGGTAGATGGAAAAATAGACTCTCTGCTGGAAATGGAATAATAGAGAATTCTTATTGATTATGTTAGATTAGGTTTTAGGGCAGAAATCAACTGCAGGACAGGACAGACAGTTGCCAATATTAATCAGCATAACTGTGGGAGATATCAGTTCTCCCTCTCCCAGTAGTCTCAAATTTTGCTTATCTGGTCTGAGACAATTTACAGATGGAATATAAATCCAGAAATGCACCTGTATGCAATTGCAATATGCCATTTCATTCATTCATTCATTTCATTCAGAAAAGACAGTAAGACTTTCTTGGGCCTCATCTCACACAGACAAGTTGCCAGGTGTGAAAGCTAAAAGGTCACAATCACATGGCAGAACCAAAGGGAGAAGACTGTGAGGAGCAGAGCACAGAGGGGAGATGATGAGGATGATGATGATCATCTTCTTCTGCCTCTACCTTGAAGGATAAATGTAGCTCTGTGGTAGAGAAGTGTGGTCAGGCTGATCCCAGCCACTATCTGCTTCCTGCAGGCCAGAGTGTGGGAGAGTCCTGCAGGGATCTTCTGCACCAGCCTCATGGTGCAGAAGAAAGGTAAGATAGTCTTGAGTAAGCAGAGGGCTGTATGCAGCATGGCATATAAGCTGGCTTTGGAATCATAGAAGAGTTTGGGTTTTAAGGGACCTTAAAGATCATCTAGTCCAATCCCTCTGCCATGAATGGGGTCATCTTCAATTAGATCAGCTTGCTCAGAGCCTTATTCTGTTGCGGTTTGTCAGTTTTCCTGAGATGGTGTGGCAAGCCACAGACCTTCCCGGAGAGGGCAGTGGGGCTGCCTGCCCCACACGGTGCTCTGGCTCGCTGTCAGCTCCACAACATGGAGGTGATAAAGGAGGCAAGAAGGCTCCCCGCGTGGGGACCTCAGAGGATGTTTTATTCACATGGTCCCAAGGACAGAGAGTGTCACATGGTAACAGGCTGATTCCCCAAGGCAGAGAGGCAGGGACACGGCATGGGGCTGGGTTTTATCTGGGGATGAGGGGGGTGGAGAGAGCACATGGACTAATGGTCTCAGGGCACAGGGGCGGTGCATGGGCGGGATTAGGGTACAGAACAAATGGGGAGAACCCGAGGGAGTGGCTAGGACTAGGGGCGGGGAAGGGAGAGCCATGTGGGAAGGGCAGGCAATTTAGCAGGAAAAGGAATGGCAAAACAGAGCGCCACACTATTCAGTCTGAGCAATGAAAAATGTAGTTTATGCTATATCTCCAGTAGTTTGTGTTTATAAAAACATGAATTGTCCACATATTTTAAACCTACTCTCTAAACTTTGAAATAATACCTAATAAAAGTGATAAATGCTTGTGGAGTTATTGCTGAAATGACTTCAATTTATGGAATAAAATGTTTTGGGAGCTTATTAAATTGGATTGGAACAGTTGTTTAATATATTCATGAAGGTTATATTGATTGTGGGGTGTTTGCCTTAGAATCAAATGGTCATGGCTTCAAAATGCAAGATGTTTTGAGTATTTTTAATGTTTCATTAATCTTTACTGTGACTACTTTGGAAATTTGAGTTTATGGATTGTTCCTTTAAGTTAAAAATTGTTCAGAATTTAGCTTCTTGAACTAGGATTCTTTTAACAGTATTTGTGCATTATTTTTTCCAAAATGAACTATGCCAGACGGTGGGGAAATGGAATTGATTTCATAATGGATAAGGCTTCTGAAAATAACAAAATAACATACACTAAAGTGTACCCCAGTGACATCAGAGTAGGGCTTGGATTGTAGCGCTTTTATACAAACTAATTAACATCTCATCAAACTCAGCTGGTCTGTCTACAGGATTAAGGTACTTCTCAGAGTCAGTGAAGTGAATCATAACAATAAAAGATAGCTAGATGAGTTATATGAGTTATCTCTGAATAAATTTGAGAGTTTCTTAAAATTACTCAGTGACATTTCCCAGATGCTGATCTTATGTCCTATGTTTCTTCTTAAGCTGCTGTAAGATATATTGCAAGAGGCATGAGTTCTGTGCAATGGACTGTACAGAATGCTAATTGGTTGTCATTAATTGATTTTTACTTTTGCTTGGACTGAAACTACTCCACTTAGGGTGAAAGTCTGCAGTCTTACTACTGACATTAAACAAAGTAAGGAAGAAGAGGGCTGGTTTTGATGTGCCAACTTTAAAGGAAGAGTACCTTTATAGCAATTAGACTTCAATGACTGTATAACTCCTCTCCTCTCTTGCCCTACCCCTGGGAACACTTAATACCCTGTAGGAAGAGAATCTTGGCTGGTCTGTTACTCATTAAGGTAGTTTGACAGAGCTCTAAGGCTACATTTACAGCATCTTAGAATCCCACAGTGCTGTCAGATCAATGTAAAACAGGGCATTGGCAACTACAGTGCCAAAACTGCTTCTTGTGTATAGTTTGTGGACCATTGCCCCGGTTTTTACAAAAGGAAAACTGGGATGCAGAAAAGTGATTTTTTTGCTCTAGCTCAAGGCAGATGCTGAAGAAAATGCCAAATGGCTACAAAGGAGTCTAAGGTGGTGTTTCATAAGTCATACTGGTTTTTCAGCAAAAGTTGAGCTCTCTGTTGAAGTGAAACCCACACCTAGATCTAAGCACTTAAGGATATTTCCATACAGTATGGAGTACTTGAGAAACCAAGCATCTTCCAAGAAAAAGAGAATTTTTTTGCTACTGTTCTACTAATAGTTTTTTATCATCTTGGGCATGTCTTTCTTTCAGCTTCCCCAAATGCAGGTGTGTTGTTCTGATTACATATGTTATATTTGCAAATGCCTTGAAAGAAGGGATGCCTTGTTCATTGGCAAAGCCTCAGGCATGTGAAAAACTGGAGCTGCCCAAGGCTGACGGTTGGAAAGATGAATGCAATCACATCTAAGTCTGTTTCATAAACTCCGTTCTGAACAGGAAGGATAGAAGTGGTCTCTGTGGTTCTGGATTTGTGGAATATTTGTTCCTATAGCCAGGAAAGCAAATTTATAAAAATAGTACACAGTAGGAAAAATGCAGACACATAGGAGAACACATGATATGGCTGTAGGTTAAAGCATAACACAGTCAGTTCTATACATTTTGTTTTTCTGGGAATATGATTATATTAATATCAAAGATTAGACATAATCACACATACCTAGTGGCTTGTTCATGGACGTGTACCGATAAGAAATATGTGCTGGTAAAGTACAGGATGGAAATCTGATAGGACTCTCAGATCTGTGAATTTCATTTTTTGCAGAATGGCGTGACTACTATAAAATATATATAAAGAGAAACATATAGATAAATACATAAACAGAGACCTTGTTTTTATCTCAGAGAAAGAAATGATGACTAAGGAGAAATCTCACTACAAATTCTTTGTGCTGGGAACTTCTGCTGCTGGGTTGAAGTTTTCTTTTCAGAAAAGCACATGAAAAATTATTTATCCCCATGGCAATCTTTATCTTGATTGACATCAGGAGCATGCACTGCTATATTTTAGAATAAATTCTCAGCCTGTTTAAACTGTCATAGCACCACTTAAGACAATAGGTTTATGAGAGTATATATATTCTGAGATCCTTTACACATCTGCAGGATCAAAAAGTCAGATTACCAATCACAATTTGAAAACTTGCAAGACTATATTTCAGGAAGAATAGTTTGAAACAGCTTGGCTCACTGGCAAGATGAAGCAGAAGAAACTGATCGTGCTGGAAGGTGTTTGCAGGTAATTTCACAATATAATAAGCCAGGAAAAAAAGGCCAGAGTCATTCAGAATTTCATGTTCAGAGGTGGCATGCTTCAGAGCAGTGTAGTTATATTTCTTCTTTCTATCACTGTAGTATAACCTCAGCCAGCACATTCTGTTCAGTCTGGAACACATAACTGCCAGATAGATCCTGATGAATTTGGGCTTGTTTATAGATGAAAACCAAAAATGATTAGAGAACTGAAGACATTTTTAAGATGTTGTCAAAGGACCCAGATGTTTCATCTAGCAAGGAGAGACTTTGCCGGGCTCAAGTTGGACATGTATAAATCTGAAGGACTGAAAGCAAATGGTGTTGAGAGGGAATTAAAATGAAGAGTAGATGGGCAGGTCAAGAGCTGAAAGAAAGCCTAATAAGATTCATAAACAGGACAAAGCACTAAGGTCTAATTCAATGCAATTCTTCAGGCCTCCAAGTCTCACTGAATTCAGTTTGATATTTGTTATCTAAATACCTTCATGGTTTCTCAGCAAGACTTGCCAAGCCAAACAACAGTTGCTGCATTTGTGTATCAGAGCTGCAGCATGGGTTAACATGTTGTAGTCCATGAAAGCTGGCAGCATGCTGTCATGGATCAATCCAGGAGCAGGTTGTGGCGGTGTAAAAAGTCAAAACCAATAGTGCAGGTGGTAGGATCAGTGATCAGCACTTGTTTCCTGTCACTGATGGCAGTGCCTTCTTCTGGCAAGGTGTTATGTTGTTCCTAGTTTGGTATGAGGAAATGCAGGCTTTTTCTCAATTGTGACTTAAATATGTCCCTCTGTGAATGAATCTGGATCCAGTGATCCTGAAAAGGATCTTGTGATCAAAAATAATTGCAAATTAAGTCCAGCATGTAACAAACCCTGGATCTGAGGGTGTCAAGAAGAATTGCACATATGTTCAGAAGGGTCTCAGTGTTGAAGACTTAGTAGAAAGTAGTTAATTTAACATCTACATGTAGTTTGATTAAGGTTTCCTGGAAAGAAGCCAATGTTGAATTTTGCATTTGAGCGACACATTCAGAAAGTGGTTTCTCTTTTAGAGCCATAGAATCCCTGAATCACAGGATACACTGAGTTGGAAGGGACACACAAGGATCACTGAGTCTAACTCCTAAATTTTCCCAGGACCACCCCAAAAATCAGACCTCTGCCTGAGAGTGTTGTCCAAACACTTCTTGAACTCTGTCAGGCTGGTGCTGTGACCACTTGCCTGGAGAGCCTGTTCCAGTGCCCAGCCACTCACTGGCTGAAGAAACTTTTTCTAATTTCTAACCTAAACCTCCCTTGACACNTGTGATGTGTAATCGTCTCTTTTCCTGGCTAAACAATCCAAGTGAGCTCAGCTGCTTCTTGTATGGCTTCCCCTGTGGATCCATCACCATCTTGATGATCCTCCTTTGGATGCTCTCTAATAGCTTTATATCTTATATTGTGGCACCCCACACAACACACAGGACTCGAGCTGAGGCTGCCCCAGTACAGAGCAGAGCAGGGCAGTCACTTCACTTTGACTGGCTTGTTTCTCCTCACAATGCTGTTAGGTTGTGGAGCAGTGACACATGACAGACACAAAATTTCTGTTGGCAGTGGAAGATCACTAAGCAGAATGATTTGTGACACTGATTTAGTTGACTGACAGTGTTACTTAGAGCAGTTTTCAGCTGCTCTGGCTGTTAAAGGGGTATATGTTAGTAAGGAAACAACAAAACTTGGATACTGACTGAGGTTGTTAGTATCTGCTAAGAGGATGAGACATGATACTTTATCTGCAGAAAAGATGATGGGCAGGTCTTTCTAGGTTCTGATTTCTACGCCTTATCAATTTCTTGAAATTTATTTATAGTCTGGTAACAGCCAGGCAGGAAACATCCTGCTTTCCAACAGATGCTCTGAAGAATTTCAGTGACAATGGGATGACGCTAAGTTACCAACTCCTCATTTCCTTTCTGTTGGCTTGCTTACTAGTTGTCTTCTGACTGGTATTGACAGTTCCTTCTCTTTAGCAAACCTTTAAGAAATACACCATCAAATTATTTCTCTCCGTTTTCACCACAGGTTTTGGTCCTGCCTACTGTGTCACCCACCTACTGTTAAATGTTTTAGTTCTTTGCTTCCAGGGAAGAGGTTGTAGTGATAGGCATTTGTGGACACTATGATGCCTTTATCTGGGTGTCTTGTCCTTGTTTATTCTTCCAAATGTTTTTCTTCTGCTATTTTTCTCCTTCCCACTGCTCAATGTGATACAGTACTGGAAATAAAGGAGAGGGAGGATGCAGGTATGAAGGTGTTAATATAATTTAAACCAAAGGTTGGTATCTAGGAAGTAGTTATATTGAAAAGGTTTGTTTCCAGTAATTTCTAGTGGTGTGGTGTGTTATGAACCAAACAGAAACTGTGAGATGGACACATAGCGTAACTCAAGATAACATTTTTTATGCAGTCCCTTCCCTCCACTATTATTTTTTGTCCTCAGACTTGAGCAGGCACTTAAAAAGTTTATAACATCCACAATGCAAAACCTCAATCGTGTAGTTTTTGCATGCATAGGTTTTTCATGTGGCCTTAAAATAACTTTATACAAGAGTGAGTTATATGATAAAATGGAAAACCAGCATTTGGTGCAGGGGTGAGTAGAGTTGAGGTTACAGTGAAATACTGTATGCACTTTCCAGAAGGAATAGAGGTTTAAAATAAAAAGAAAGGATGGAAACATTACGTTTTCCTCTGTGGTAATATAGTTTGGTTGCTGAAGACTCTGGGTAATTTGGTAAAGTGTAAATTATGTGTTGTTTTAAACCAACAGATCAGTCGAATACATATTTCTAGATGGATATCTTTCTCATAGTGCTGTTTATGTTACCAGTGTTGCAGGAAAAAAAGGGCAACCACCCCTGCTGCAGACCCTTAAAATATTGGTCAGCTTTTTAAAAAAATATTTTCCTGCTTATTAATGAATAAAAGAGTAAAGGATCTCCCTCTTTCTCACCAAAATCAAATTACTGTACTGTAGTCCTTCACCTTCTTCACTGCATTAGCTATACAAGCCTACAGCAAACAAATGTCTCCTGGACTCAGGACCCTATAGATCTCATTTATTTCATGAAGCCCCTGGAGGAACACCGAGCTGAGGGCACTAAGCATGCTGCAGGGGTCCTTCAGGCTGTTTTTTCTTATTTCTAAAGGTTGTCAGAGTTGAACGAAGGAGAACCCGGCCAATGTGAGTGAAAAGAACCATGGCATTGTGTTGCAAAGGGAGAGGCAGATGGCTGCGGGATAAGCCTGTGAAGACTTTTACACCACAATTGGCAAGTGTTTAGAAAGTCTCTGCTTGTGGCCGGGCCCTTGTGTTCTTACAAAGGAGAGTCAGTCGTCCTTCCCACCAGAGAATCCGTGCAGAGAGGGGTTTAGCAGAACTCACTGGGGATGCAGGCTCAAGTATTCACTCTGCAGACTCACTTAACAGGGCTGAAAACAATATTGTGAGTGAAAAAGCCCTGCTCCAGCACAGGTAAAATATAAAGACAGTGCTGAGAAATTGCTGCTCAGTTGGGTGATTTACTGTATTATTTGCACAGGAACAGGCAACAAACCATCATGAACCAAACTTTCAGAAAAACAGATTACAGTAAATTGTTCTTTATAAGGATGGGAGTAATATTCCCTATATGTTTGATTTATACACCGGTAACTGAAACTTTATTAAAGGAAATACTGATGAAAAAGGAGGAAGAATTCTTGCCGAGTGTCAGCCAAAGCATTTATGTTAGAGGGCTCTCCAGGGAATGGAGTGGCTTTGCACAGGGATGATGGAAAAGTTCATGTCCAGAAAATCTTTCTCAGGGGTTTGCCACTCTCAGTGACTTGTACAGGGCACTGCAAAGAAAATTTATGATCTGCCTGTTCCCTACTCAAACTCTGTCCTGTCCTTCCTTTCTGATCCACTGCTGGAGAAACCTGGGCAGCTCCTGCCTTCCTGAGAGCTTCCCTGACTGGGTAGCTCTCCCCATGCCTCTTCCTTGAAGTACTATGCCTGCAGGCAGTTCCTCAGCACAGTAAATGCTGCTGAACTTTGGCTTCTGGGATGATCCAGCCAGTCAAGCCTCAGCAACTGCTTTATGGTCAGTTCAGAAATCCTGTCAATATATATGATGTTCCTCTGGTCCATCTAAACTTTGTTTCCATTCCTGCTGTTCTAATGAGAATTTGGCCTGGGATCTATAGGGCATGTATTCTCTACATAAGGAAAAAATTACTGTTAGTTTAATATATATCCTAACTGAATAATGAGAATTCAGCAAACATTCCTAGTAATCACAGTGATATTGATACTTAGGGTTCATGATAATATAGTATACTGGTTTTGCCCCACCTGGCTTTTGGTAGCAGGGGGGTCACAAAGGTGGCTCCTGTGAGAACCTCCTGGAAGTTTCCACAATGTCCAGAAGAGCCAATCTCTGATGGCTCGGAAAGATGGACATGCTGCTGGCCAAAACTGGGTCAATGAGAGAGGTTGGTAACACCTCTGTGATGACATGTTTAAGAAAAAAATCGAAGTCACAAGGTTTTGCTTCTAGTCAGA
>WEIT01022134.1:12621-25097 GCA_013389985.1 Dryoscopus gambensis
AGATTTTTTGTGTGGTTAAGAGTGCTGGAAATCTTGGGGGCTGGGTTGTGCTTTTTAATACAAAATAAAATTCTGATGGCATTGATTGATGAAAATAAGAAATTAAACCATGTATGTATTCTTTGCATCCAGCTAATCCTAATTCACAGAAAATAACAGGATTTATAAACCAAGTTTGTCATATATGCTTAGCAAATATGGTAACATTGGTGAGGAAATAAATTGAGTTAATCATTACATAATAGTTCTGAAGATGTGCAGTTAAAACTGAGCATGTTAGAATTTTTTTAAAGGAAGTTTAAAAATGAGAAATGAACAAAATGTACTTTGAGACATGAAAAGCAATTGAATTTCTCAGGCATCCAGGCAGTTTGGCATGAAATTATCTTGCTTTCCGAAGCAAAAGTATTCATGTCCATATGAGATTTCATATAGTTATTTCTACTTGTATTACTCTACCTTCCATTTGTTTCATTTATGGAAGTGAGGACGCTTTTCCTATCACTCCATAATAAATATAATTATAGAATTATTTACATTGGAAAAGACTTTTAATATCATCAAGTCCAACCATTAACCTAATTCTGCCAGGGTCTCTTCTAAACCATGTTCCTAGGTGCCTTATCTACACAGTTTTTAAATGCCTCCAGGGTTAGGGGCTCAATAACTTTACTGTGAAGTCTGCTCCAATGATTGACATCCCTTTCGGTGAAGAAATTTTTCCATATCCAATCCAAACTTCTGGTGCAGCCTGACACAATTTCCTCTCAGCTTATTGCTTGTTATGTGGTATAAGAGACTGGCCTCCCCCTCACTACAATCTCCTTTCAGGTNCTGACACTGTAATAAAGATTCAGTCCAACAGTTTCAGTTGTCAGCAGCATCACTGTGTAGGTTATGATGAGGCAAGGACAAACTTTGGTGCAGACCAGACGAAAGATAACTATCTGTTATGTTCTTTCAGGCTTACAAAGAAGGATAGGGAGAAATCAGGTAACTGATGACTTTGACTACTTTGACAGAGATGTAGTTTTTTCAGAGGTACGTAGTGAAAGGATAAGAAGCCATAAACAAATCTGTATCAAGGGAATTTCTGATTAGATGCAAGAAAAAAAAAGTCACAGTGAAGATGGTCAAACATCAGAACAGGTTGCTCAAATCAACTGGAATGTCCTTGGAGATATTCCAAATTAGATTGGACAACTGCAGCCACCTGAACTGTCCTCAAAGTTGGTTTTGCTTTGAGCAGGATATCAGACCAGATGACTTTATATATTCAATAATTTTGCATTTTCAAAAGCTATGCATTCTTGAGTGTCTTGACATCAGAGAAGCACCTGTACAGCTGGTACAGCTAAATCATTGGTGTCCCACTAGGAATACCCTTTTGTTTCCACTATTTCAGAAAAAGGCAAGATGTTTATTAAACAAGTTCAAGTAACTGGGCACTCAAAGATGGTATACATGCAATCTGAAGATCACCATAGACATACTGATTAACCTAACAGAGCTTCTGAAGAAACCCATATGGAAAAACCAAGTAATTCCTAACATTTCTTCAGTCATAAACACAAATGTCTGGCCTCAAGAAAAGATAGGGAAACAATGCAAATCATGATAAACAGATCTAGTGTACCCACCAAACACTGAAGATAGAGGTGGAGACTCGTGGTCCTAGAAACCTTACACATGGCAAGTTCCCACAGAGCCTAAGCTCTCACCCATCCCAATCTTTAAAAGGAATGCTGGAGGGAAACTGGAAAGCTCAGAACCAAAGGATTTGAGTTGACAGTCTTTTCAGTCGTGCTGAGGAGATGTTGAAATACTATCTGAAATGTCACGCTGTGCTGCTTCTGCTTCATGGCACACATGGGAGGTGGCCGGTCAGCACCCCTACAGTTTCATAGGAAGATCCATCACACACCAGCTCAGATCGCAAAAGATCCCAGATCTCTGAACACAAGGTTTCTATTTTAGGCAAAAAATTATATTTACCTATTCAGAATTGGAAGTCTTTACAGGACTCATGGTTTATCAAGAGTGACAGGGTGACAATTTCCCATTATAGAGAAAGTTCTGCCCATGAACACAGGATGCTCTACATGGCTAAATGGATAATACAGCTGTCCATGTAAGCAGATACATGACACCTAGAGGACCAGCATTCTCTGACATAGCTCTCTTTACTCCTTTGCCTTTGATGTTTTTGGAGGTGACTATTCTATTTTCACCTGCCTAGTAAAATTATAATACCCATGGTAACCACAATTGAAATGGCACATCTCAGAGTTTGCAGGGTTTCATCACCCTGGGAAGCATCCACATGAATAATCAGCACAAATTTAGTTTCAGACCTTGATGTATTATTCAAGCAAAATAGCTTTTCAGTTACTTGCAGTGGATCAGACAGTCTTTTACAAACTTCTACCTGTTTTTTAAAAGGTATCACTTATACAGGAATCTTATTCCCCAAGGCCTTCCATTGGTTTTGGACAAAAGGCTATTTATATGTATGTATAATGTGTGCATATATACATATGTTTTTTATATATATGTGTTATATATTGCTATATAGGTATTGGCACTAAGGAATTAAATGTGCATATAATGAAGATACAACAGCTACTTTTACTCCATGGTCATGACCACTGCTAGAATTTGTCCATCTGTCCTGATTCCATCTGGGATAGAGTTTGTTTTCTTCCTAGTAAGTGGTACGGTGATGTGTTTTGGATTTAGTATAAGCATAATGTTGATAGCACTGATATTTTGTTGCTAAGTAGCCCTTGCCTTAAGTCGACGACTATTCACTGTCTCATGCTCTGCTAGTAGGAAGTGCACAGAAACCTGTGAGGTAACACAGCCAACAAGTGACCTGAATTTGCCAAAAGGCTATTCCATACCATGGAAAATCATGTGTGGTATATAAATACGATGAGTTACCTGAAAGGTGGCTGACTGATATTTGGGGACACACTCTGCATTAGTCACTGGGTTGTGAGCAATTTTATTGTGCATCACTTGTTTCTCTTGGATTCTGTTACATCATGATGAAGATGACGCTGATGATGATGATTATCATTATTTTCATTATTACTATTTTATCATCTTTATTATTGCTGCTAATACTTTTATTTTTATTTTTATTTTTATTTTTGTGTTTGGTTGATTTGTTTCGATCATTCAGTTGTTCTTATCTCAACCCACAAGGCCTACCTTTTTTTTCATATTCTTCTTCCCATCACAAGGATGTGCGGGGAGTGATTGAGCAACTCCATGGTATTTAATTACCAGCTGGAGTTAAACCATGGCACCACCTCTCTCCCTGTGTGCAGCTGGGTGATAGCAGTCCTATAGCTGTTTGACAACTTTATTCAGCTGTGTTATTTCCAAGGTGTAGTAGCATAGCTATTGTCATCTTGGGAGTTGTAAGGAGTCTTGATATGACACTTGTTCATTGGTAAGAGAGGAGGTCAGTAAGTGTCAAAAGTGGGGTTTTTTTTCTAGTTTGTCTCACGATTAGGTTTCATGCTCACACTAGAACTACTGCCTTTAGCAAGGAATAAAGCAATAAATGGTGATCTCTTTTCATGTTTACTCAATATATGTGCTGAACTCCTGGATAGTACTTGCTGATCTTCAAGATAACTTCCTGGAACAGCTATCATAGATACCTGCTATGACTGAGAGCATTCTCATACACTGAGCATATGCAGCCTTGGGTACATTCACATATGCACTCTTTTATATCGCATTCTACTGTTAAATTTTTTTGTCTTTAATTATAGTTTAATTATAATTTAAAATTATATTTTTTGTATTGAATTAGACATGGTCACACCAGCTAATCACTTTTATGCAATACCTTCCTGCCCTTTTGACAGTCTGCTGGTAGAGTTTATTTATTCTCTTCTTATCATTGGTGGCAGTCAAAGTAAAGACTGTTAGCCGGAATTATTTGACTTTGTTTTCTCAATGGAGGACTAATGTTCTGAGGATATTTTTCCTGCTGAAAACTCCCCTTTTGTTGGGGATAGTTTTCCTTCAACAGCAAAGAGATAATACAATAACAGAATAGCAGAAATAGAAAAAAAAGCTGTTGCCATATCTGACATTTTCAGCAAAAGAAATAGAGTCTGCAACAGAAAGGGGATGTTTTGCTACTTCCTTCCCTTTTTCAGCCTATTCTTGTGAACTGCAATATCCACAGTTCTACAACAGAAGAATTTGAAGTCTGATGATAGCAAACGTAAGACCAGATGACCCACTAGTTCTTTACCATCTTCACATCGTGAAAAATGTTAAGAAATAAGATGGAGTGAAAACTAGAGTGCTGAGAAAGGCAGCTACAGGTCCAGTACTACCACAATGATTAAAAAAAAAAAAAAAAAAAGGAGATACTGTCAACAGCAGTTGGTAAGTCAGTAAAATGCTATTGGTTATGTTTTGGGTTGCCTTTTATTTAGTGGCTTAACACTCACTAAAAATCAGATATGTAAGAAGGGCTTTTTCCTCAAACTTTGCAAATAATTCCAAGCTAGAAACCCAGATAGAATATTTGGCTTTACAACAGTCACATTTTATCAGTTAAGTAACTCCAACCATGGATAGCTCATTCTCAGAGACAATAAAACTTTCCTTACCCCAGGACAGTTAATTGAATTAATATTTGTGGTGGGTTGAACCTGAGTTGATGGACAGTCATTTAGACCAATAAGACTTCTCAAAATTTACATATTTAAACCACGTGGAGATGCGAGAACTCCCTTTTTTTGTTCAAGCCCTCTCGTGGGGAGGGGGAAAAAATGGGCCCCAGGGTCCGTCTCTTGGAGTGGCCCCGGACCTCCCTTTCCCCAGCACTGGGGCACGGGCCCCAGGTGGCTGCGGGAGAGCCCCCTCAGAGCCGCAGGCAGCTAAGAAACAACTAGATGATGTTTAAGGTCCACTGCATTCCAAACATTCTATGATACGTCGTAAAAAAGTCGAAATACATTTTGAGTGTCGTGCACAATATTTTTAATCAGCTTCAGAAGCAAACCATTCCCAGTGTTTCTTGTCAATTTAGCACATACATAAGGATTTAATGAACACTGATTGATAAGTAGTCTTATAGCATAGACATCACCCCCCCCAGGATCTCTTTAATAGAAATACACCTACAAATGACTGAAAATTCAAGATAGAAAATCTGATCGCACCTGTCTATTTATAATTTCAAATGTATTAACATTATTCTCTAGCAATCCAAACTGCGTAGGACTACCAATAATATTCACTGACAGCTCTATGCCAAAAGCAGCATCGCTTGCTGTCCCCCTTGCCAGCTGTAATGTTTAATTATACGACCTCAATTAACCAGCCTTAGATGTAAAGGGATTTCACGTCCTTTCAATATTCAGTATTTTAATATCACCTGTGTAAACCCTATTTTTTTCCTGGCTTGCATCATAGCTATTTGATCTTCCTTTTCTACTTTCTGAATTTATTATAATTACTTAAAACTGTCTTTATTCGACCATTAGATCCAAGAATACTTACACTCCAGTACTATCAAGCTGTCTGTTTTCTAAGAAAAGCTAAGATTAGCAGAAGTAACACCCCCCTAAATGGAGGCAAAAGGACATTCCACAGCCAGATTCATCTCTCTCTCTCCTGCCACATTTCCATGATTAAGGAAACTCCACTAATTATTTTGCTCAGGGCTTCAGGCTTTACACTTGCGAGGCAACACTATAAAATTTCCCGTCTATCAGTATTTGAAACTTGGGTTTAATCTGCTTTATACTGTAAGATTCCCAGAACAGAAAATATCAAAACTTGCCCTGTTTAACCACAGAAGAAATGATGATGTTGTTTTTGCCTTGAAAACTCCTTGGTTATAGCTTCATGAAGCATAAGATATAGGGGTTTTTTTTCTGGCAGCCACTTTTATCAATACTTAAATAAGAAGTTAAGGGAATAAAGATTACTCTTAAAAGGCAGCAAAAGATTAATACTGTGGCTGTAGGATAACCAGTTGTGGTTTTGTGATGTCTAAATAAAAAAAAAAATTTAAAAAAAATTTTTTTAAAAAAGATCAATTACTTCTGGTCTGTTGGAATTGTGGATTTTAACAGGTATGCATATAAAACAATATTATTACAATTTCACTGGAGAGTACTAGAAAATCATTATTACTCTATAATGGATCAAAAAAAGAGGGAATATAGAATAACATTCAATCCAACCAGAAAATACACTGCTAAATTCAAGTTTTACAAGTTATGCCTTATTCTTTTTGAGTACTGTCTGGCAAAGTGCACCACATACTTTGCACCTGAGGACAGAACAACTCTGCACATAACAATTTTACATAGGCTACAGTAGTTTATGCTCCCTCATGCCACAAGAGTGTGAACCGTCTTCAGAAACTCGCCCCAGTGATGTAAGTCACCACTCAACTTTTACCCAGCATACTATAACTCAGGTGCATTTTGGAACTGAAGCCCTCCTCTGACTGAAAAATTCCTGTGCTTCAAAGGAGCAGAGGGGCGCACATAATCCCCTGAGTATGGATCAAGATCTTCAGCCAGGGTATCAACACTGATTTTTTAGTTTAAAAGCTATTCACAAGGATTTTATCTTTAAAGATTGGAAGGATATAGTTACTTATTGAATATTTATTGGACGTATGTGTGAATGTGAATGTGGCACATAAAAACATAATTTACATCATAAATTTGACTAGGCACTCATCAACTGCTAGAGACGTCATAGAAGTGTATGGGATCACTTTTCTTTAAATGCCAATTACGGTTACATTTCTTCCTCTGAACAACATTTCCAACACCACATTGCCCTGTGCTTTAGCTCTGTTTTTTCAATGCGTATGTAATTCACTCAGTGAAAAATGTTTAAGAGCTCTGCTCTGTAATTATCTTCATCCTTGCAGCATATTAGAAGAGGTCTTCTATTTTTCTCCTAGTGATTGAGCATCACATTTGCAAAAATGTGTTGGCCTATCACACAGAAGAGTTAACTCAGTAAATTCAGCAAATACAGTTTGGAGACTATATAGCTGTAAATCTCCAAGAAAACAGGATTCAGAAAGTGCAATAATTCTAGCACAAGTTTCAGTTAAGAAAAGATTCCAAGTTAGGATTTTGTATGGAGGGAAATAGAGATGTTTTTCATCATTCTCTTTATTAATACAGAAGTGAGGAACTGGGACTAACTCCAGATTGGTTTTAGGTGTTTTCAAAAGAGATGTCTAAAAACACTTGAAGCTCTCAGTTTTATTTTTTGAGAAACATATGTCCCAACTATTTTAGATTTGAATGTGTATGATGGTATTTTTAAAGCTCCACAGATAGTCCAAACTTTTCTTCAAAATAACAGTATATAATGAAAACAAAATATCTGTAAATATTCATAATTTTCCTGTCTGATGATTTGAAAGGCACTGTTATGATTTTAATAAAACATTCGTTTCTACTGATGCTTAGAATGGTTTCTCTCAATTTCAGAAAGGTTTTCACTAGATTTTGCATGCAGGGTTAGGAAAAATAATACAATATCTTTTAATTGAATTGCTATTATGCCAGGCTTTGCAATCAGCCTTTTAAGGCACATCATTTTATAGATTGCTATTAAATGTAATTAATTGCTTCAATTGTGTATCCCCATGTGAATATACACATGGACTGAAACACTTGTTCATATACACATGCATATAAGTAAATATTTACACTCTGGAAACACATAACCTGGACAAAGGAAATTTAGCCATTGCAAAACTTTGTTTTAAAATTATGCTTTATAATATTGTCAAAGTCCTAGATGGAAATGCCATTTCCTGTCATAGCTTTTTTTCTACTACTTCTGTTTCCCTATCCTTTCTTAAATATGAGTAAGGCAATTGTGAGATACTTGCATGATAGCTGACACACATGGTGAAATCAGTCTTTAAGGTTCTTTGTACAGCTACATCTCACTTTAAAAACTTCAGCCTTTTATTTCCTAAGTCTTTCCTCCTTTGGCAGTTTTCTGCATGCCTCAGTTTCCTAACTTCTGTGATTATTTTCCTAAAAGCAAGCAGAATAAATTCCTTGGGTCGTGCTGGTCATGGGAACAGTGAGACTAGCAGATGTAACTACTCTCATTTCACCTATTTCAGTTAGTCAAAGCAGAGGTTTCAAAGGATAGAAAATCAGGTTCATATATGTTCTTCCTCCTCTGCTGAGAAGTATCTCTCAAGACTCACCTGTGTATGTGGGGTGCCATGCAGAAAGATCACTTGCCATATTTTAAATATCCAGATACCCATAAATGCCTTTCTGAAAAACCACTGTATTAGTAAAGGCTGCTACTTTCAGAGTTTGGCTAGATGAGGTCATGAGACATAAACACACAGGCAGAGATTGCCCACACCCAGGCAAATCTTAAGTTTGCAGTTACCTTGCTTGAGCAACTGGCACTGCCTTCACAGGGCCTTAACCTTTGCGTTGTAAACGTGCATCAGAAGAAGAAAAAAGCAGAACTATTAACAAGAGCATGTGAGAGTCAGGACTGAAGTTTCTGCCCTCAAAGCCTTATCTCTAGCCATGACAATTCCTCCATTTTCCCTTCCTTTTAAATGGACACAAAGGGTATAGTTCTTCTTAGTCTTCCAGCCAACAGAGCTGAAGATGTAAGAACTGGCAAGACTGACATAAATACCTACTCCTATCTCTACCACCATTGTACTGTACTTCAAACTACCTCTGCTGACTTCTGTTATCCCAAACATTGTAATGTTAAAATTGCTGATACATTTTTTTAAAAAATGGAGTAATGGCTAAAATTCTGATAAATTACAGTGGGTGTTATTTTTGATAATTTAAGATAATGGATGCAGCCTTTTCACTAAAGTAGTAATTAAGTCATCACTGTTGCCTGGCCTGCACAAATTTATTGTGTCTCAGTTTATTGCTCTTACCTTCAGAACCATTTTGACACAAATCTGACATCAAAGTCAGAAACCACGCAGACAAAAGTGGTGGAAAAATAAAGGCTGTTAACTAAAACTCTTATTTTTTAGTATGTTCCACTGATATTAAAACAGTTGCAATTAGCTCTGCATCTAAAACATTGTTTCCTCCTGCAATCACTGTTGCTGCAGGTTCATGTCTGTTTCCGTGTATTTTCACTCTGAATAAGGAATATGCACAGGGACATACAACCAGAATCATCTATCTTTAAGATGCTTCAGCTGCATTGCTCATCTTTCAATTCTTGGTTTGTTTATGAGCAATATATGTATAAGATTCCCATATTTATGTCATGCCAGTATCTTGGTTTTTCATAGAAGCCAATGTACTGATGCAAAGATAACTTCCATTACAAATTATTGTTGTTCTGGTTGTGGTGGGTTTATTTTTTTTTTTTATTTCATTGCTGCAGCTGCTCCTACCAACACTAAAGTAATGTATGTCATAGATTCATAGGCTCACAGACTGGCCTGGTTTGGAAGGGACCTTGAGGATCAGGTTGTTCCAACCCCCCTGCCATGGACAGGGGCATCTTCCACCAGACCGGGTTGCTCAGACCCCCATCCAAACTGGCCTTGAACACTTTCAGGGACGAGGCATTCACAACTTCCCTAACAACCTGTTCCAGTGCCTCACTACCCTCCCAGGAAAGAATTTCTTCCCGAATCTAAACCTGTTCTCTCTCAGTTTGAAGTCATTCCCCCTTGTCCTGTCACATGCTCTTGTAAATAGTCTCCCTCCCTCTTACTTGTGGGCTCCTTTCAGGTATTGGAAGGCTGCAATTAGTTGACCCGAAAGCCTTCACTTCTTCAGGATGAGCAGTCTCCATTCACTCAACATTTCCTCATAGGAGAGGTGCTCCATCCCTCTAATCATCTTGTTGGACCTCCTCTGGGCTCTCTCCAACAGGTCCATGTTCCTCCTGTGCAGGGGACCCCAGAGCTGGATGCAGCACTGCAGGTGGGGTCTCACCAGAGCAGAGCAGAGGGGCAGAATCCCCTCCCTGGCCCTGCTGCCCATGCTGCTTTGGATGCAGCCCAGGATACAATTGGCTTTCTGGGCTGCCAGTGCTCACTGCTGGGTCATGCCCAGCATCTCCTCCACCAGTACCTCCAAGTCCTCCTTGGCAGGATCTGTTCATCCCATGGCCTGTGTTGATATCAGGGATTGCCCCCATCCGGGTGCAGCAGCTTGCTCATGAGATTTCCATGGGCCCACTCCTTGAGCTTGTTCAGGTCCCTCTGTATGGCATCTCATCCTTCAGTGTGTCAACTGCACCACATCAGCAAATTTGCTAAGGGTGCACTAGACTCCTTTGTCCACGACATTAGTGAAGATATTAAATAACCCTGGTCCCAGTATGTACCCCCAAGGGACACCACTTGTCACTGATGTCCATGATGACTCTAAGAAATTCAGAAATTCTAAGACCCCTACCCTCTAGATGTGACTGTCTAACTACTTTCTTATCTATCAAATCCATCTCTCTCCAATTTAGTGAGAAGGATATTGTGGGGCCTACGCCAAAGTCTTTACAGAAATCCAGATAAAGGACATCTTTAGCCCTTCCCTTGTCCACTGATGAAGTCACTCCATTGTAGAAGGCCGCTGGGTTGGTCAGGCAGGACTTGTCTTTGGTGAAGGTGTGCTGGCTGTCCTGAATCAGTTCCCTGTCCTCCGTGTACCTTAACTCTTAACATAGTTTCTAGGATGATCTGTTTCATGATTTTCCCATGCACAGAGGTGAAGCTAACAGTTGTCAGGGTCTTCCTTTCTCCCCCTTTTAAAGATGGGTACAATGTTTTTCTTTTCCAGCCCCCTAGGACTTCAACTAACTGCCATGACTTTTCAAATATCTTGGAGAGTGGCTTGGGAACTACATCAGCAAGTTCTCTCAGGACTTTGCGATTTATCTGTTTGGGTCCTATAGACTTAGGTAAGTTACTCTTTTACAGCAGATCAACAAGGAGTCATCAGGCTTTTTTCTCAAGCCTCATATCTAATGAGCACAATGGTCAAATTCTTTCCTCCCAGTTTAGCTAGAAATCTGAAGATTCCATTATTTCTTTTTAATATTCCTAAACTGATTAGGAATGGAAGCTAACATAACATGCCATAAAAATTTGCTTTGCACCTGACCTTATGCATGGCCTTAGACAAAACACTTGTTTTCCCTATTTGTTTTGAGTAGTCAGAACTCTCAGCACTTTTACCATGCCTTTGCAAAATGCGTGCATGCCTTGGTTTCTGTAGGGCTTTCCCAGACATAGATCAAGTTTTTCCTAATCGCTCTAAAATTTTGTGGTATTTCAAGGAAGTTAATACAAATACATATTTCTGATAAGGACCTCCAAGTTGTCACTCTAGCTTTTAAGACTATTTGAGAAATGGGTGTCCATATGCCCCGCAGTGTATAACTCCATAATGAGAGAACAGTCAGAGAAATTGAAAAGTGCCTATTCTGGTTACCTACACCAGTGCCTGTAAGTGGGCTTAAAGTGTTTCCATAATTTCTTTGATAAAGAAAGCCTTCTCTGTTCAATAAGAAATGACAAGAGAGGTACCATCACGGCCTTGAAGGGTCAGGACCTGTCCTGCCTTGGAAATCTGTGTGCTGCTTAGTGGAGAGGCATGTGAGCATAAAGACAGTTCCAGCCATGTACAGCAGGTAAGAGCGTGGACACGTGCAAGGACCATGAAGTAGCCAGCACGTTATCAATTGGCAGCTGAGCTTACCTTATTCATGTAGCCATGCCCCAAGCACCACTAGAATAAACCACCTACTAATAAAGCATTAATATACAGCAGGTGCCTAATTATGTAGACCAAGTTACAACTGGCCCTCTTTTTCATGTGAAAAATTGTGGTTTATGAAAATCCTAGCTGAAGGCTTTGTAGAAACGGTATGCTGTCACATCAAAACCCAGTCACATCAGGTATCCTGGTCCTTGGTATAATACAAGACCCAGGGGGACTGATCAGTTTAAAAAGAGAAACTAGACCGCCGTAGGCACAAAAATAATTCAGAGCAACACTAATTCACACTACCAAATGGAATAAGACAGCAAGCTTTCTGCTCTATCGATAATCTCACTCACTCTTCAGCTACCCTCCGCCCCTACAGGGAGAAAAAAAAAGAAAGAAATCTGCTTCTACCAGCTACTGCAGCTTCAGGGGATTATTTTTATTCCCCTAAACTCCAGTTTGGTTAAGAACACTGTTCCTATCACAAAAAAAATTCTCCATGTGTATGTTGGGTAAATAGGAAGCATTACAGGAAAGAAAATTTATTAGTGGTCTCTTACACAGGTGTACTATCCTTCATTTCCAGCTAAAGGAGGTCCTATCCCAGCAGCTCATTAAAGGGATTAAATATGTTGTCTTTAATTCCTCTAAACCCAGCTAAAGGAGTTCCAGATACACCAGTACTTCATATGCCCAACAGCAACACTAGTTCAGGCACCAAGG
>WEIT01022135.1:1203-22235 GCA_013389985.1 Dryoscopus gambensis
TTTCAAATTTTATTCAATGTCACCAGTTAATGTAATGCTTGTACACCTGAATTATGTTAAAATTTTATTTGTAATATTATTTTATGTATGTTTAAAAAGCATGTTAAGTTTTCCCTATTCAGTGAACAGCTCGAGTTAAGGCAGCATATTAAGGGACCAGAGCTATTTTTAGAGGCACTTCCAACGGCTCTGTAGGTGTAACCATGGAGACCAGCATACTAATGAGGCAAGATTCCCGCCATTGAAACTAGATGACATCACCTGCTGCAAGCCCCTACCAACGAGCCAGCTATTGGATAAAAGGCAATGATATCACCACCTGATGATCCAACCACCATCGACTAAAGAGGCGGAGAATGGGCGTGTCAGAGGGCGGTACCGAGGACTCAGAAACACTATAAAAGACAGACACCCAGAGACTTTGCGCGCACTTTTTGTGTGGAATAGCCACCGAAAGGAGCCCGGTGCTGCCTCTGGTCAGCCCCTCCCCCCATTCTTGGGAACTCATAACATCTTGGCAGCACTGCCTGACCTCGGCGCTTGGGTCCATTGCCTTTCCGGCTACCAAGTGTCTCCAACTCCCGCCCCGGGTTTTATAACTTTTATTTTACAACTTTTTATTTTTCTAAAACTTGACTAATAAATTATCTTTTAATTAAGATAATTTGGAGCGGTCTCGTTTTTGACATCACCCAAAGTAAATTTGCAGAAACAATGAAGCAAAATGACTAATTGACACACTGAAAAAATGATCTGCAGTTCTGAGGGACCTTGAAAAACTTGATTAAGGCAAGCATAAAACTTAGGAAGCCTTTCAAGAACAAAACTGGATGCTGTACTGGATTTCAAACACACATTTCCACATTTCAAACCACACACTTGACTTCCTTTAGGAAAAAGTCAGCAAAGTTGTTTTCCAGCTCTACCCTGTGCTACTAAGGTTACATCTGGGACATTTGTGTCCATTTGCAAAGGAGCGTTAAGAAAATGGAGTGGATGCAATAGATAGATACTGTGCTGGTAAGGGGCCTTGAGCAGAGCATCTACAAGGAGGGCTTATTTCTTTTGAATAAGAGATGCTAAGCAGTGGTTTAAGAGCAGTATGCAACTACTTGAATGGCACTTAAAGAGCTACATCTTTTCTGGAATAAATTTTTGATAGTGGTAGAAGATAAAGTAAGAGCCAATAACAATATGTCATTGCCTCTTAATAAACTCTTTCACTGTGAGATACTGGTGAACATCCAATCTACAGGATCAAACCAGAGCTAACCTAAAGTAATCATCTTAAAATGTACATAGTATAGATGTCATGCCTCCAGTACCAACTTTTTGTCTCTGCATATTCCCTCTTATCAACTGCTTTTGCTAATATAGGTGAAGTCCAAATCAGGCTCAGTGTAACTAGATTTCATCTTACCATCCTTATCACAACTTCTGCGTTGCTATGCTACTGTAGGCTCTTTAAGAGCTCAATATCCAACACTTTGTTCAGGACAGAATTACCTCAGGAGAGGAAATGAAGAACCAGAAGCACAATACTGCAGCATTGGGTGGTTAGATGCACAGCTCTGTCCACCTCCAAGATCTTCACAAGATAATACCAAAAATCTGTCCTCTTCCCACACCTGTGTTTCTCTGTTTTCCTAAAAAACAGTTTCTGCTCCTAGGAAAATTCCCCACCTGTGTCAATGAGTTGTAATCTTCGTAGGCAGGGATGTCCCTCTGGGAGTGGGACTCAAAAGCTAAATCTGTTTTCCTTGTTTTCCTGTTGCTGATCAGTGAGCTGTTAGATTTCAATATCCTTCTGACAGGTCTTACTCTGCATGAACTGAAATGGATCCTAGATGATTGATTTCAGAGAAAAGGCCCCAAGTGTTTTATTTAGATATGGCCCATTGCTTCTTTTGCTAAAACTGCAGTTTGAAAGGCATCTAAATCCATGGTTCTAAGATTTTTAAAAGCTCTTTCATGAATCAATGCCAAGTAAATTCACAAAATGCAGCAAACAGCTATGGAAAAAAATAAATAATTAAAGAAGGGGAACACTTCAGAGTCTCCTTCAGAGACACTCATTCCTTATGCTGAATGCCATAAGAAGTAACAAATTTTTTAAAAGTTATTCCTAAAGCCCCAAATGTGATGAAAAATTGGAAAGTACTTTATCATTATGAAACCATGCAATGTTATCTCACTAAATGGTCAGGGAAATAAAAATGTCCAATTAAAAATTCCCAGATCAAACCTGCAATGAGGGGTTTCATAAGACAAAAAGAAACCTAAAAACCCCAACAAAATTTCTCCCTTTCTAATTATTATATGAGCAAAACCTGTTATGTATTTTTGATTTGTCAATTCACAAGTCAAAATAAACGTTAGTACAGTAGGAACGCAAGAACTCAGAACTTCTTCAAAACTATTTGTATCCAGAAATTGATATGAAATATGATGATACGATATAATTTATCATATATATGTGATATATTATATGATAATATATGATATATATGATATAAAACTTTTCTATCAGCAATTGTTAGCATATTAGAAATGGGAAATTGGTAACATATTCATTTCACCTAAAAAAGCAGTCTTTGTATTTTTCTGTTTCCTGAGATTGTCTCTTCAAAAAGTTGCTATTCTAACAGCTTGAATAAGCTTAATGAAAAGTATGATTTTATGATGTCTTAATTTCTGCTTCACTTTTGCATTTTTTACACAATGGCAGTAAATGGTTGACTTCCCTGAAGTTCCTTTTTTATTCCCCATCTCACAGGTATTTTTACTGTCTTTATGTAATCTCTGTATAGGTGTGTAGAAGAGGAGGGTAATTTCCTTTTGTATCCATGGTTTAAGCCATGTTGATACTGTTCTTTCAAAAAAAATTCAAAACAAGAAAGAATGTTTCTTTTATGAACGGTTATCTCCAAGTAGGGCCTTATAGCATTGCACTGTGCACTAGTCTGAAAGCAAACTAGTGAGAGACTTCAAGTCAGAAAAACAATTTAATAGGAAAAATATAATTAATGTAATAGTACAAAAAAACAACCCACTGACAGAGTCAGAGTACAAACCTGAACCCCTGACAGTCAGGGGGTTGGCAGAAGTCCAGTTAAATGGTGGCTGCAGCCCTCCTGGAGTGTTGGTTCTGTTGAGGCAGTGACTCTGTAGAAAAGGTCTGGTCTTCCTCTGAAGGTCCAGTGGTGGTGTAGAAGGGTCTGGTCTTCCTCTGGGAATCCAGTGGAAAAGGCTGCTTCTGATGTTCGAATCTCAGCTTATATCCAGGATGGAATGCTTGGTTCCTCCCTCGGGGCGGAGCATCTCACAATGGGATGATATAATTTTATCAGTCAAGCAGTGAGCCCATTAACAGAAGATATCTCCCTGGAGGGAGGATGGGTCATGGAAGATTTAAAAAACTCTGCCCCACCTGGAGTTAAGAGCTGGCCCATTAACAAGAGATAACCCCATGAGTTTATCAGGGGTGAGTCATCAAGGAGGTGGGGAACACTGTCCCAACCCATAAGTTGTTAAAGCAAACACTGTTTTAACAATTTACGAAGATGGTAAATAGAATACAAACTTTTGGGTACATCTTACACTGTAACCTAGGACACACTGTCAGGACAAAACCAAACCAAACCAAACCAAAAACTCATTATGAAAAAAGAAGCTGAGAATAAAGTTATTGTTAATAGGCTCCACTACGAAAAACTTTCTTACAGCACTCCCATTCTTCATTTCTTAAATTCTAAGGCTTCCTAATAAGACAAGTTATTGAGTTTTCATTCAGAATTTGATCCTGAGATTGATCAGTTTATGCATGTAGTAAAGTACCTTTAACATGAGGTTTCCAGAATAAAAAATTGTGGTAATATTTTTTAAATCCATTTGTTGTGAAAATTCTTTCATATTCATTTTAAAATAACCAGAAGATGAACACTTCTTCCACTTCAAATACATGCTAGAAAATGCATGAAATTTTTATACAAAATCCTGAATTGAATTGAAAAAGTAGTTTGAATTTTAATCTAAGAAGAAATTATTATTAAAATTCATAGTTAAAAAATGCTTTAAGAGTCTTACACTGCTAAATAGCTTGGTTTTACAAAGTGCATACTCTCCTGGATGACATCAACCTTCTCTCACTTGCTTGCGCAAGGGGACAGCAGTTAACCACAATCAGCAACTTCTAGGGAAAGCCATTACTTTCACCATGGCAGAGCAGTGGTAGCTGTAAAATAATGATGTTCACAACTACAATTCTCACATATTTTCTTTACACATTGAAGTTAGAATGTCAGAACATATTACTTCAGCATTTTACTCTGCATCCTGACAGGATATTTTACTTGGAATAGCACTGCTATTTGAGGCACAATAAAAAAGGCACTCTAATAAATTGAAAACGCACTTAAACTTTTTGAAATAAATGGACTGTATATTTGTTCTTCATGATAATCTTGAAGAGCTACACAATCAGCTGTCTTTTTGCAGCTGCCATCTGCATGTTCCTGAACTCATTCAGGATGTCATACAGCTCTGAATAGAAAGCCTCATAAGGTCATTTTCTGCCTTAGAGCTTTACACTTAAAAGATTTGGCGTAACTGCAGTTGCAAAATGCAAAGCATTTCACCCAGAATAAATTTCCTGTCAAATGACAATTCATATCTATGCAAAGCACAGCTTTTGTTTATGTGTCACAGGACTGATTATGTGTAGATTAGCTGAACCCTAGAGAGGTATCTTAACTTTTCCTAACAGAGACCAGGAGCAGACAGTTTGGAGCAAGAAAGCAGCTGGAAACCTGTGTGACAGAATATTTTTTAAATTGACCCAGGAACTGAATTTTGCATGTGTTTTTCTTGCTTTATTATCTCAAACTCTGAGACAGTGGTACAGATTTAGAATAATTCCATATTAAATTAGGACTTTGGATGGAGCTGGGCTCACTAGGGATGCATTGTGTTTGGCTTTTAATCTTAATTTCTCTGAGAGCGTGCTACTTTTTCTGAGAGTACATTTTATCATTAGTTTTTATTTGTACAGCAGAAAGCTTTGGACCAGTATCAGACAATTAAGAAGTATGTCATGAAAGTCAAGGCATGCCTCAAAGACCTCTCAAGACAAGACTCTTAGGATAGCAGAAATATAGATGCAGAAAGAAAAGTAATCCAAGTCTTTGCTAAAAAAAAAAAAGAGAAGGGCCCTTCCTTAGTCATAAATATTTTTTATGTTAAAAGGCCACTTTATATAGAAATACGTATTACAAAAATAACAGGTAAAGATCAAAATTTTCAGAGAAACTTTTAGAAGTAGATATGAGCCTGTTTGTCTTGGTTTGAAAGAGACAGACATCTTGTAAGGAACACAGGAGCCTCCCTTGGAATAGAAGATGCAACCCCCTTCCCTCTGAATTATTATAATTTTGAAATTAAGGGCTTTCAGGCAAAGATATGAGGAATAGGAATAACAGTTCTTTTACTAGTGTGTATGTATATATACNTCAAACTTTTATCCAGGTGGGAATGCCCGGCTCCTCCCTCCAGGTGGAGCATCTCACAATGGGATGGTGAGTCATGGCAAGGCATTGTTGGGGCCATTAACAGGAGATGGTCCAGGACCCAGTTATCTCTGAGTCAGGCGGCAGGGCATTGTTGGTGCCATTAACAGAAGATAGTCCGGAGGGAGGAGGCAGGGCACATTGCTACACCTGGTTTCAACAGCTCATGAAGATGGTAATAGGAATACATTATAACCCAGGACACTCTTTCAAGCTATTAGTGCCTAAGAAAACCAGGTTTAGATTGGAAGCATTCTGGAAAATTTAGTCAGCTAATCTGGGCATTTGGAAATGTATGTTACCCTATCCTTCAGTGGAAAGGAAAAATTTCTGCATTTACCCAGCTTTCATCATCAAAATAAGGTCTTTCAAAAATAAAAAAAAAATCATAAAAATTTATATTTAATCTTTATGAAATAGCAAAACAAACAAAGGTCTTTATGTGCACAAAGTGGAAAGAATATGAAAAAATGTAAAAAACAGCATGAAGTTGCAGAACTTACTATTATTTTTCATAAATGTCTGTAAAAAGACAAACCATGTTCTGCACTTGCTTTTCAACTATGGCATAACACAGAGGAGTGATTGTAAAAGCTGTATGTGTGATATGTTCATCCATTTGCTTGAACTAATAATGCCTACCACATAGGCATGAATCTCATTTCATGATTGAAGTTTTTGGAAGCAAATTATGAGTTTTGAGTCACCAGTACTTGGCTGATTCCCGATATTCAATCAAGACTGATTCCTTGTTCTTAATGTTTTGGCAAGTAGACGTGGAAGATAATAATTGGAAGTTAAGAAGGGAGGTGGCATTTGGTATGGGATACTTTCTCCTTATTCAACAAAAACATCTTCCACCAGTTTCTGAAAGAGGAGTAAGCAAGGAGTTCTAGGTAAACTTTTTGTGATGTCTACTTTCTGTGGGAGGCTAATATTACCACAGAGCAGTGAGCTGTTGACAAAACCCATCTATGCTTTCTGTTTAGTACAACATCAGCATAGTTTGCAAAGTTTTTAAATAACACATAACCAAAAAAAATTCAATCAAGCATGCAGAGAAGGTAATTTTTCTTGTCAACAGTATATGGATTTAGGAAAGAGAGATGGAGAGTTACAGTACAGCATTAGCCAGTGGGCTGGAAAGACAACACTATTAACTGAGAAAATAGGACATAAAGAAATGATTCTGTTTTGGGAGTGGGCAGACAATTTTAATGCTGATAAAAATTTTCTACATAATGTGATAAATAGTCAAATAAAGTTTCTTATCACCTATCTATTATAGATAGGTATTGAAATGTGTTGGAACATTTTAAACTATTGGGGAAAGACTTATTAGAAAATAGTTAGAAGAAAATAATTCAAGCACTGTCTTGATGAAAAGGAAAGCTAAGTTTGGGGGGGTTTCGCCTGAATACAACAAGAGAAATACAGAAAGTCACACATACAGTTTGGAAGAGAAATCTTGAAAGCTGTCAGTCTTCATATAGAATGAAAACATAAAATACTAAAACATAATACATAAAACTACACAAAGCAATAAATCATTTAATGGTATTACAAACTATTTTCTTATTTGTCCATTATCTTCAATGACACTCCCTCATCACTGACCTGTTTTGAAAAGGAGGATTTTATTGCAGGCTGAGCAATGCTTGAGAAAGTAATGCCTTGAAGAACAAGGCTGGACTTCAAGCTTTATATATGAAGTGAGATTTCTGTCAGTCTCATTCCAACATTTAAGAGACTACTTTTTTCTTTGAGGAAAGAAATGTAACTTATATTCTTAAATACCAAAAAAAAGGAGGTGCTTACAAATGAGCCTGTTTTTTTCTTCTAAGTGGTATTAGTGGAAGGATACTGAAAGACATGGTGATTGGGGTGTTTCATTTCCCTCAACATCTTTCATATCTGAAATAAAGCTTACTGAGCAAAGAAAGAAAATCTGTGTTGTATAAAACTCTTAATCTTTCAATATTACTGATTTTCAAGGACATGGAACAAAGAAACAAAACTACAGGAAATAAAAGATTCTTTATTTCCAGGGTTTTAGAATAATTGTCTAAATTTCCATTTCCCTTGTGGTTCACTGAATAGCACAGAAACCAGATATAAATAATAATGTACTTTTTAATACTGTATAGAATAATATTTCTGTTTCTGGCTAATTCAGACCTAGCTTTTCTTATTCTCAAAAAAAAAAAAAACAGGCAGAATTTACAAGCAAAACAGAAGGTTTTTAAAAAATTCTTAAGATCTTGAGCTTTTACCTCTCCTTTCATGGTTAATATTAAGTTTACATTCCTGTAAGTTGATGTGTTATATCTAATTTATTGTCATGTATATTAAGCTTCCTATGAAAATCAGTCAATTATTGCCTGCACTTTGTCAACAGCTTAGCTACCAATTTAGTGATAATCATCAGACTTCCTATCATAAACTGTACCTTGTTGCAGTTCGTAGTTTCTTTGTGATGGTGTGGCATGCCACAAACCTTCCCGGAGAGCGAAGCTCCAGCTGGCTCTCAGCATCCGCAACACAGCAGCGATAAAGGAGGCGAAAAGGCTCCCTGCGTGGGGACCTCAGAGGACCTTTATTCACACGGTGACCCAAGATAGACAGGACCAGCTCAACCTGATACCCCAAGGCAGAGGCCGCATGGCATGCAGCCTCGACTTTTTATATGAGGATCGGGGTAGGGGGCGCAGAGAGCACACGCGCCAATGGTCCCAGGGCACAGGGGCAGTACATGGGCGGGATTAGGGCACAGAACAAATGGGGAGAACCCGAGGGAGTGGCAAGGAACTGGGGTGGGGGAGGGAGAACAACATGGGGAGGGCAGGACCTTGACATATAAGGGAGAAAGGGGCAGGGAAATCAACGGGCCGGTCAGGGAAACAGAACTGGGGTACCTGTCCTTTTTAGGGGAGTCTCTTGTTCCCTGATCGGCATCTCACAGGACCTGACCTGTGTTTACTTTGGGTTGGCTGATAGCTGCCTGAGCTCTATTTTTATGAGTTATGGGGATTTTCTTCAGTATGTAAAATAAAGATCTCATGATGAAAATGTGGTTTTCTGTTTTAATTTAAAGAAGTTAATTTCTGTGGAATTATCCCAGGTTTCTACTGTGAATCTAAAGTTTTAGGTGTTTTAAAGTTACTCTTATTCTTTCAATTTGTATGTATTTTTTAATTTAGCATATATCTGCTCCAGTGTCTTTGCTCTGCTCTTGCAAGAAAATATGTTTTAAAATAATATTTTAATTTTTAAAAGTTAAGTACACATATGCTTTTTTTAAAAGTGGCAAAACTATGTTAATTTATGTTATCTGCTAGCAGAAGCCTTGTTTTGATACATTTCTGTGATGTAATTGGAATTGGATATTTATTTTGATTGCTATAATGCTTGATTTCTTTTTAAAGGAAATGGTTTATATTAGTGGTATTTGTAGACTTTTAGAAAGGCTGAATTGGGATCAATACCTAGCATTCCCATATTCAAATACTAAATCCCTTTATATAATAAAGTTGTTTGCATTTGAGCAATTGTATCAAAATATTAAAAAACAGAACTACTTATATTTATGTAAGAAATTGGAAAGGTTTGCAATTTTGACTTTGGACTGACTTTGGACTATGCCTTCACTGTAGACTTTAATGTAGAGAAGATCAGTTGAAAGCTTAACCAAACAAATACAGATACTGTGTTCGATACTAATCAACCTTGACTTTGGTACTTATCAAAAAGGGTAAAGTTTAGGACTGTATTTGTTAAATTTCTGTGGTTTCTATGGATTGTATGCCGCATTGAATGACATTCAGGTTTTAGGGCTTTTTTCAGTTATCACAGTCTTCAGTTAATAGAATAGAATAGTGCAATCACAAAGAGAACCTAAGCTGAAACTTTAACCTTGACAGCAAATGAGTATACAAACACACAATAATTTCATGACAACGTACACTTCGTTGTTTAAATTTGAACAACCTTGGGGTTGTGTTCCTCATTTTAGCAAGATCATAGTGAACTTTAAATTCAGTTGTGATCTGGAACAAATATTTGTTAGGATCAAACTGACTGCTTTAGCTATTAAATGATAAATAACATTATGAATAAACTAAAATTCAAACTGAAATGTCTTAAGGGTTAAGTATCTGATACAGACATGTTAGTAGAAAATGTTTAGAATTTTATATTGAAAATATTAAAAAATTGAAATATTGCTTGAATAAAAATGAGTTACATGGCATAAGAAAGGCATAATAAAGTCTTTTTCCCTGTGGAGAAAGACTTGAGGTGAGCGCTGATGAAAAACTTAACACGAATCAGCAGTATGTGCTCGCAGCCCAGAAAGCTGAAAAAATCCTGGGCTGCATTGAAAGGAGTGTGGCCAGCAGGTCGAAGGAAGTGATTCCTCTACTCTGCTCTTGTGAGACTCCATCTGGAAGGAGCAGTCTTGGAAATCTGGAGAAGTTCCAGCTGACTGAAAGCTGGCAAATGTTGTCCCAGTTTTCAAAAACGGCGAGAAAGAGGACCCCAGAAACTACAAGCCTGTCAGTTTCACTTCAGTGCCTGGTAAAGTTATGGAGAAGATTATTCTGGGACATATTGAAAAACATCTGAATTGATGGTCACAGCCAGCATGACTTCATGAGAGGAAAGTTCTGCTTATCAAACCTGGTTTCATTTTATGATGAAATAACCCACCTAATTGATCAAGGGAAGCCAGTTGATGTCATCTTTTTTGAATTTCAGTAAAGCCATCAATACTCTCCCACACACTTTCCTTCTGGGCAAAATGTCCAGCACACAGCTGGATAAACATGTCATGATGAGTGAGCAGCTGGCTCATAGGTCGGGCACAAAGGGTTACAGTGACATCAGACTGGTGACTTGTCACTACTGGGGTTCTGCAGGGCTCCATCTTAGGCCCTGTGCTCTTCAACATCTTCATAAATGACTTGGATGCAGGACTGGAAGGGATACTGAGCAAGGTCTCAGGTGACAGGATTCTGGGAGAAGCTATTGGCTTCCTCAAAGGCAGAGGCCCTGCAGAGAGACCTCGACAAATCAGAGGCCTAGGCAATCACCAACCACGTGAAGTTCAACAAGGGAAAGTGCCAGATTCTGCACCTGGGAGTGGGCACCCCTGCATGTATGGACAGACTGAGAAACAAGAGGCTGGAGAGCAGCAGCAGCGTGGAAACGGACCCAGGCATCCTGGTCTATGGCAAGTTGAACATGAGTCAGCAGCACCCTGGCAGCCAGGGGGGCCAACTGTGTCCTGGGGGGCATCAGGCACAGCATCGCCAGCCAGGCAAGGGAGGGGATTGTCCTGCTCTGCTCTGCACTGGGGCAGCCTCACCTGGAGTGCTGGGGGCAGTTTTGGGTGCCAGAATAAAGGAAAAAATACTAATCTTTTAGTGAGCATCTAGAGGATGGCAACAAAGATGGTGAAGGGGCTTGAGGGGGAGCCATATGAGGAGTGACTGAGTTCACTGTGTCTGTTCAGCCTGGAGAAGAGGAAAGACCTCTTTGCAGTCTACAGCTTCCTTGTGAGGGGAAGAGGGGGAAGACGCTGATTTTTTTCTCTGTGGTGTCTGGTGACAGGACCCAAGGGAATGGCATGAAGTTGTTTCAGGGCAGGTTTATGTTGGATATTAGAAAAAGGTCCTTCAGCCAGAGGGTGGTTGCGTACTAGAACAGGCTTTCCAAGGAAAAGGGCACAGCACCAAGCCTGACAGAGTTCAAGAAGTGTTTGCACAATGTTCTTGGGCACATGGTGTGACTCTTGGGGATGGTCCTGTGCAGGGCTGGGAGTTGGATTCAGTGGTCCTTGTGGGTGGCTTCCAACTCAGCACATTCTGTGAACATTCTGTGAGTACTGCATACAGTTCTGGTTTCCCCAAAATAAAAAAGGACATAGAACTGTTGGAGCAAGTCCAGAGGAGGGACATGAAGATTATCAGAGGACTGCAGCACCTACCCTGTGAGGACAGACTGAGAGAGTTGGGGCCGTTCAGCATGGAGAAGGAAAAGTTGCATGGAGACCTCATAGCAGCATTCCAGAATCTGAAGGGAGCCTACAGGGGAGCCAGGGAGGGACTTTTCTTAGGAACTGTAGTGATAGAAGAAGAATTAATGGGTAAAAACTGAAAGACAGCAAATTTAGTTTAGATAATAGGAGGAGGGTTAGACACTGTAACAGGTTGCCGAGGGAGGGTGTGAATGCCCCAACCCTGGAAATGTTCAGAGCCAGGCTGAAAAAGACCTTGAGCAACTTGGTCTAGTGGGAGGTGTTTTCTGCTCATGGCAGGGAGGTTTGGGACTATGATAATTAAAGTCCATTTCAAACCCATAACATTCTATGATTCTATGATTTTATGATTCTATTTTGACCAAAAACCAAACAAAAGCAAAAAACCACAAAACAAAATGCAAACAAAAAAAAACAGCAAAAAGGAAAAAAGAAAATAATAGATAAGTCTGGTCTTTTAAAAAATTTAACATGAGATGTTGACTCAAAATATTTGAAATATCTAGTGTATATATTCTAAATTCATTCATATCAGTATCACCAACTTTAGCATATGTTAAAGAAAACAGTTAGGTTTTTAGATCCTCAGAAATTCTGGGTACATATTTGTTTCAGCTAAATGAAGAAAGTGATAATAGGTTAGATTTTTCTTTGATACAGCTGATTAGTTGGAAAGGAAAATGCAAAATCCTGTTTATCTCTGCTCTGGAGAAATGAACCACAAAACAATTTGTCTGCATATAATAAAAGTGCTTTCAGTAAGCTGTCACTTCCAAAAGCCATTTCTCCAGACTTTTTCTGATATTCATGTTCTTGGGGTATATTCTTGCTGTACCAATTGTGTTTCTTTATTTTTCCTGTGATGGCTGTGTTGAAATTTCTTTCCGTTTCATTCATTTATGTGGTTTCTCATCATGCGTTATGTAAACTAAATGTGGGTCTTTGACAAATGCTGGCTGGCTCATTTCCCCACCTCCTGGGCTTTCTGGTTTGCTTCCCTGCATTCAACTCATTGTAAAAGCACTTGTGAAAAGAGCAGTCTCAAGAGTTTGCAAAAAGATGTGGAAAAAGAAAGGGAGAGCAGAAATCCCCCTTCCTACATTTAAATACAGCAGATTAGGTCCAAAAGCAGAACTATATCCTTCGATGCCTTTAGCCAAACAGCAGTCCTCTGCCCACATTGGTCAGATGCATGAGTGAATTTGTGTGCTTACAGCACCACGTATTCTCTTGAAGACCTTGATTGCTACAGCTACCTACTAGTACAAAGAAAATTTCATACAACAATCATATATAGCAGTTTAATTTAGATTTAATTGCCTAATGACTCGATGCTTTATGTACAGTTCATATAGAAAATACACATTAAAAATGAGGACATTAAGTCCTCATTTTTAAATCTTGGTAAAGTTTTAAGCAGAACAAAATGAAGGAAGCAGCAGATAATCCAAGATATTTGACCAACTTAAAGTGTTTAGAGGATTAGAAGCCAAACAAGAAATGCAGTGTTTGCAGAGCACCTGGATGATGCTTTTAGTCATGTGCTTTAGTTTCAGATAGTCTTGTCAAAAGCAGAGATTTGGACTTGATCATCCTTATGGGTCCCTTCCAACTCAGGAGATTCTACGATTCTATCATTCTACGATTTATCATTCAATATCTCATAATCTATGGAACTAATTGTTTGTGTGAAGTGGTTTCTCTTGAACTAAGTGAAAATAAAAGCAATATTTTTTGAACACCTAGCTGAAGAACAAAAGACTGCTTGTGCAAGAACAAGCATTTTCTCTCCCTTTTACACATTGAGACATTGTGAGGCTAAAAATAAAATGTACTCTATTATTAAAAAAAACAATCAAACCTGTTTTTCAAACTATCACAGGCTTAAAAAGTATAGCCTATATACAAAGTCTTCATATTAAAAAAAAAATCTATTATAGTCCCCAGCATAAATCTTTAATTTCAAATATGTATCTTTACACTATCATTAGCTAATGCCAATATTTTTAACCTTTCCTGAATTACAAGAAGTGGAGCTTACACCGGAAATTTCCATCAGCTGAAACTAACCTGCATTTCACTCCAAGTTAGCAAATTAATTCCTAATTTACAATGCAAATGACTCATCAATGTCTTGGATGAAGAGGCAGATGCCTCCTCAGCAAGTTCACTGATGACACAAAGATGGGAGGAGTGGCGCAGAGGGCTGTGCAGCCCTTCAGAAGGACCTTGATAGGTTGGAGAGATCACAGAGAAGAACTGTCTGAAATTCAACAAAGGCAAGTGCAGGGTCTTGCACCTGGAGAGGAACAACCCCGCAGACCAGTACAGGCAGGGAGCTGACCTGCTGGGCAGCAGCTCTGTGGAGAAAGACCTGGGGGTCCTGGTAGACAACAAATTGCACACAAGCCCAGCAGTGTGCCCGTGTGGCCAGGAAGGTCAAAGTAATTTGGGGGTGCACTAGAAAGAGCATTGCCAGCAGGCTGAGGGAGGTGATCCTGCCCCCCTACTCAGCCCTAGAGAGGCACATCTGGAGTGCTGTGTCCAGTTCTGGGCTCCTCAGTACAAGAGAGACATGGACCTCCTGGACCAGGTCCAGCAGAGAGCTACTAAGTTGGTCAAGGTCATAAGAGAATCTCTCATGAGGACAGGCTGAGGGAGCTGGGCCTGTTCAGTCTTGAGACTTTGGAGAGAGGACCTTGTCATTGTCTATCAGTACCTGAAGGGAAGGTGTCAAGAGGATGGATCAGGTTCTTCTTGGTGTTGCGAAGCATCAGGACAAAAGGCAATGGGCAGAAGTTGATGCACAGGAAGTTCCACCTGAACATAAGTAAGAACTTCTTTACTGGGCAGCGACTGTGCACTGGGAAAGATTGTCCAGAGAGGCTGTAGAGTCTCCCTCATTAGAAATATTCAAGAACCTTCTGGATGCAATCCTGTGCCATGTGCTCTGGGATGACCCTGCTTGAGCAGGGAGGTGTGAACAGACAAGCCACATGGTCCTTTCCAATCTTACTCATTCTGTGATTCTGTGAAAGTAGAATACTTGCACACATATATAGGTAGATATATATATGTAGACATACACACAATATATGACGCTGATATTTATGAAAACAGACAAAAAATAATGAAAATTGTAATGAATTAAAAAATAAAGAAAATCTTAAATAAAATCTTTCAAATTGTAGATTGGCTTTTAACAAATATGTGCCTGTGAAAGAAATTTGTGGTTATTTTGCTCTTTTTTTAATAGCATAACCTTGGTTTTCAAAGTTACATAGCAATTAATTCAAAAGAGAAGCAAAAAGAATGTGAACCTACCTTAAAGTATCTGAGATTGTAAGAAAATAATTTAAAATCTCTCATTCTAAAATATTTATTTGGAGTTACATGATTCTAATGAAATGTAATGGCAGAAAACCCTATAATATGTATATGCTTCATGCACATCCATAAAGGAATTTCGATTCTCTCCTGATCTGATTTTAACTCTGTCTCTTCAGACATGCACATTGATTTTGAAGGTGTTGTGGCACTAAGCATGAAACATTCTTGATTCCTTGCAGTACTGTCATTAAGATTGATAAGCCACATTATGGTTTGGTGGCCATTTAACTCTTGTGAACTTGGCAGTGTTTCCCTGGAGCTGGAGAGCAAGGGAAAAGAAAATGGAAAGATAAATGTCCTGGACCTCAGCTGTGCACAGGATTGCTCTGTGTATGTGTCCTGGGTTACCGTGTATTCTATTACCATCTTCATGAGCTGTTGAAAGCAGGTGTAGCAATGTTCCCTGCCTCCTCCCTCCGGACTATCTTCTGATAATGGCACCAACAGTGCCTTGCCTCATGACTCACCATCCCATTGTGACGTGCACTGCCCAGGGGGGAAGGAGCCAAGCATTCCCACCTGGATAAAGTTTGGGGTTTTGCAAGGGAGGGGAGAGCCTTCTTCCACTGGATTGCCAGAGGAAGACCAGACCCTTCTACACCGCCACTGGACTTTCAGAGGAAGACCAGACTCTTCTACAGAATCACTGCTTCAACAGAACCATCACTCCAGGAGGACTGCAGCCACCATTTAACTGGACTGCTACCAACCCTCTGACTGTCAGGGGGTCAGGTTTTACCCCTGACTCTGTCAGGCTAAACCAGTGTTTCTGTATTGTTGTTTTGTTATGTATATATATACATACTAGTAAAAGAACTGTTATTCCTATCCCCTCTATCTTTGCCGGAAAGCCCTTGATTTCAAAATTATATTAATTCGGAGGGAAGGGGGTTGCATCTTCCATGCCAAGGGAGGCTCCTGCCTTTCCTTAACAGACATCTGTCTTTTTCAAACCAAGACAGTATGAAATGCAGGTTTTCTGACAGCAAGACCAACCTCTTTCTTCTTTGTTACCTCCTTGCTAAGGAATACAGAGGAGGCAAAGTTTTCTTTTAAAACTATGCAATTCAGACTTTTCATTCTCTGGAATTAAAAAAATAATATTTTCAGAAGTTCAGTGTTAGGAACAGAGATCTACTGATTCTGATAGCACATAAAATTTGGACATATTTGACTGACTTGAAAACAGCATCACAGATGCCCAGCTGACCTCCTCCCTCTTCCAGGGAGCTCCGAGGGCATAGGGAACTACTAACTGGCACAAAAACTTCTATGTGCTCTTTAATCCTTCAGTAGAGGTCCAGATGGTTGATATGAGTTTATAGTTCAGAACATAATTAAGTCAAGGAAAAAAGACCAGAACCCCCATGAACCAGTTCCTGGGAAGTTTACTAGACATATATTTACAAACTTCTGCTAACTGATAAAACTTGACTTGGTTTCCCACAAACAAACTCCCATGCCATTTTTGATGCTTAAGAGTATTCAAGTCAACTGCCCAGTGCTGGCAGCTGGGAGACATAGATCTGCCTCCCACCACAGCTGGAGGCAGGGGGAGTGTCAGAGACTGAAATATTACAGTTTATCACTTAAACTTTTTCATGAAGGACTTTCACAACTGTGTTGCAAAAGCTCCAGAGAAAACCACTGCACCCTGAATGAGGCCCTGACTGAGGCCTTACACTGCTCGCTGATGAAGATAAGATAAAGTAACAACTCTGGGCTGGAGACATTCACAAACCCTAACCTTAACCCCTCCAAGGTGGAGATCACAGCCCCAGGGCTATCAGCTGCCAGATCCTAGCACCAAAGGGTGAGGGAGAGAGGCTTTGGGTATGTGCTGGAAAAGCCACTGGTGAGAAGTGCAGTGACTGCCCATCCTCCGATGTGCAGAGGAGCCCAGCTGAGAGGCCCTTCACCCGGGGCAAAAGCTTATCTGCAGCAGAGGGGGTGTCATGGCCCATCAAAGGGTCCCCCTCAAAGGGGTCCCCAGACCCTGCACCAGAGCACCAGAGATGATGCAGCAGACCCTCAGTGTCGCAAGGGACAGTGGGTCAAGCTGGCCCCTGCAAGGGAGGCACGTGGGTGTTCTCACCTGGCCCAAAGCATATATTAATCCACAAGATTCTTTACTCCTCGGCGTGTGGTGGTATGTGGCGGCGTGTCGCAGCGTGGCGTGGCAGACAGGGACCCTCACCACCAAGAAGACCAGGTGGAGGGGAGCAACGAGACGTCATTGGGAGCCTCAGATGGGTGATATGCTTCCACCTAACCCGTCACCTCTCCCTGTCCCCTCACCCCCCACGCACATTTCTTTCTCTATGTCTTTCTTTCTTTCTTTTCCTTTCTCTTTCCTTCTTTTACTATTAAATAAAATACATCAAATTTTTGGCACCAACATCTAACCTCGTTTGGTTTTAATCTCGTTTTTGGGAATATTTTGAATCTTCTTGAAGTTCCATCTGGTTTATGCACAGAGACTTAGTTTTCTTTGCTCTTCTGGGTTTAAACTGGATTGCAACAGGGAGATGCCCTCAGGCAGCACAGGTGAAGCCTAGGGTTCGGGAACAGAAGGAGTCCTGGAAGTCTTAAAGGGCAGCACACCCCATCTGTAGCCCAAATCTCAGATTAAGGAGAGAAATTCAATCTCAGTTTTGGGGTCCATCTTTATTTTTGGTCCCTTCATGTGCATGATTAGCAAATGGATGACTACAGACCACTGTATTCCTGTTCATTTTAGTTCAAAGGCCTAAAGAAACTTAAATGTGTCTGTTTTGTTTGAACTGTCAAAATGATGTGCCACAATGTGGTTGTGAGAGTTTCTGTTTTCAACTTTCAAGTACCTCAGGATCTTTTGTCCCAAAGCTATGTAAAATTCAGTGTTTCATTTCTCATTTCTCTGGTTTATGTAGCATGAGAGTGAGAGTATTTATTGTCTTTGGGTAGGATGTGTAACCTTCACAAAGACATTGGTATATAACTGTAATTTATAAGTAGGTGCTGAGTTACCTGCATTTGCTGCATAATCAATATTCTGTGTAATACTAACTGAAGAGCTAAAATTCAGTTGTGACAAAACTCAGAATTTGTGAACAGCAGCAATAAAATTTATTAATTAAAAATGTGGTGTTTTGTCTTTTTATGATGCTAGAACATTGTAAAATAGAAATGCTATAATGATTCATTTAATCAGAATGTTACTTAGCTGAGGTAATTATATTCAAGCAAGGTCCATCAATACAATTTGCTATCAGTTATATAAACTGCAGTGAGAACAGCTGCATAGAAAATTACTGTAATTTGAAATATTGGAGGGTTTTTTTCAGGAAATGAGAAACCAATTATTATGGTTTATTATTTAGATTAATTTACTGTACCTCTCTTTAGCTTTGTGTTTTCTTCAAATATTAGCATAGTTCTGCTCTGTTGTGTTTGTGTTCTGATCATGATGTGGGAAAGTGCCATGTAATTTCACAACTTTTTTACATGAGGAAAAAAATTACATAGAAACATAAGATTCTGCAAAACGTAGAAATCTTTAAAGATGTAAAAATATAAGTAGGGCCTTCAGTACTGAGGTTCAGTAGTATTTTGAAATCTCCAAAATATTTATTCCTGCAAACACCTGTGAGTTAAAACATATATTAATTGTGATCTTGCAGAATAGCACTGTGCCCAAGTTCCCAATGTCTATATAGGATGACAAGCTCTGAATTACACAAAAGACTGCTCTGGCTTGTCACCTGCATTAGAGCCCAAGGACAGTCTCAGATACAAATGGAGCACACTTTTTAGGACACATGAAGTATTGCATGTGTAAGTGCAATAAAATATTGCTTTTTTTGCTGAGGTAAATCTGTACTTTCCATCTACAGGCTACCTGTGAAGCAACAGTATATAGAGAAGGCAGCTCCAGGGTACAGCATTTTATTACAGAACAACTATGGGATTCCTCTGAGATTGTGGAAGATTTCTTTATTAGTTACATGAAATTTGGTATATATCTCTCAAACTCCCAATGAATATAATTTCCTGCCACAAACTCACTGTTATACAGATCTATAAACTATTTTTGAAATACATACTAAGGAAAAAAAAATGTGTTTAGTAAATTGTAAGTTATTTACAGATTCTGTATCAATGCACCACATAATTACCTTTGTAATATGTTTTCATGGTTAACAAAATAGAATGGCAGAGTTAACAAGACTTTTAGCGAAGTTATATATGTAGAGAAATATCCTAGGCTATGGGAGTCCCAGATTCAGGTCTTCACTGTGCTTGCATGAATATCAAACTTTTCATGAGTCCCCTTGATTTCTGGATAGGTGATTTTCACAGATTTTCCTGCTGACACTGTTTCATGTTATATGAAGGACTTAAACTTGCATTGCAGCAGATACTGCCAAATACTTTCTCTGTTTCAAAGATGAAACAGATTTTAAGGCAAGTATATTGAAAGAAGTACTTAAGGAAATACTGAACTAGGAAAGTAGAGTTTTTGCAACTGGGTTGTGGATGTGTACAGTCCTTTGGGAATGTGTTGGACATCTGGCACTTTGGAGAGGCATCAGACCTACTAATGGCAGAATGACTGTGTCATGCATTTATAATAAGCCCAGTGTTTCCATATGCAGTGGTTAGTCTGGATGGTGTGTGCTGACATAGCTCACCTCTCTACGGCCTTATCTGGAGGTCTGGTATCCCAATTAAAAATTCTGTACATATATAAGAAAGCTGCCTCTTATAAGTATCTTTCAGATGACAGATGTAGAACAGCCACCTAAAACCTCTCATTCAAGCTTTTGAGGTAGGGAAAAAACTCAAAAATCAAGTCTTAGGAAAAGAAAAGGGTATATGATATTAACATCATTTACATTCTCTTTCACTAGATCAATGAATATTTTAAATAAATATTTAAATTAAAACAGCCTCAAGAGAAGAAAATAATGAAATGCCTTCCAAATACTGTACAATATAATGTCTGAGACACTTCATTTGGATATTAGGAATTTAACAGAGAGATGATACAGTGAATCCAGTCCTACCATACTCTCAGTTTGTGCCTTAATTATTTGCACATAGAGGAACTCTACCTAGCCAAACATATCATTTTACTGTGAACTGTGTCAGTTTAACTTGCACCTCAATTCATAGTTGTTCAAGTTGTAGTTGAAAAATCTAAGTTAAAAGTAGTACATGGAAAATTACATATTGCCACTCATAATGTATGTAACACTGAAAATATTGCTAATATTGATCAGGAAATTATGTTTATTGACAACTGACTTAAGGGGAATATTACTCAATTTAAAGCCTTGATATGAATCCAACATGGTTTTTTTGAGAATTGGAGAATAAATAAAGAGACCTATGGTAGAACATGCCATCACTGTGCTAAAGAAGGAACAAAACTCTAGGCAGCTGAGACAAATAACTGTCTTTTGCTGTCACGTCCTGCTGATCAATCAGCACCAACTGCAGAAAGAAAATGATATTAACAGGTTATAAGGACATGTCTCTCTCCTTAAGTTAGACAATGTCTTCAATAAATCACAGTATGCTTTGAAATAAACTGCTAGGACCCAGTCTGACTGTTAATGTTTCTCTAATAAACCAAACCATGACTGTTTGATATTAATTTAGGCTCAGCTGAGGACCATCAAAGATAACACCAAACCTCAGAAGACTTTTTCTAAATCAAAGGTCACAGAACATGCTATAAACTATCTGTAATATACCTCAGCTGAAGTAATTACCTGAACAAATGAAAACATGAAGAATAAAACTGAAAAATATCTTAAAGTGAAATATATGTGTATTTATGCTAATTACGCGGAGTTCACTGGCTCAAATCACTGGCTGTCCTAAGGCATTTAGGATTTGAAATTCATCCTGATATATAGATGACAAAGTACTGAAACAGGCCACCTAGGGAGGTTGTGGAGTCTCCTTCTCTGGAGATACTTAAAAACAATCTGGACACAATTCTGCGTAAAATGCTCCAGGAGTCCCTGCTTGAGCAGGGAGTTGGAATAGAT
>WEIT01022160.1:1187-20163 GCA_013389985.1 Dryoscopus gambensis
GCACTGCTACAAAACTGCTCTAATCATTAGGAATGCAACATAAGAATGTTCTATGTTGTGTTATTTATATTTTAAAAAATAAATTCGGACATTTCCTAAAATCTCTGTGATATAAAGACATTTATAATCTTCATGGAGTTAATACTTTCTTGTAACGGTGTTTTTTTTAGGCTGTGCGTGAGTGGATTTCCACGGCAGCACGAGAAACGCTGGAAAGAACACTGTGGTAGAGTGGTGTTAGACCCCGACTTCATGGTGCAGCTGCTCACAGGTGTCTACTACGCCATGTAAGTGGACATGAATTCAAATATAAATGCCACTTGTTTTATTATTGGAAAAAAATAGTTAGACTCATAACACAAGTTTATACTTGCTTAGTGTATTTCCCATTACTTGCTAATTCAGCCAACAGATAATTTGAAAAGATTTTTGTCAGCAGTGAATTAGGTGATGAAGGGCTAGCAGTAGGTCCTGAAGAGAGTTAGACTTCAAGGTTTCAGCTTTTTCCACCTTGCCACTACCACAGATACCTTCTGTTCACAAGCATAAGCTTGGATGCCAAGATAAACTGATGAAATGCAGAGCTCTTGAATGTCAGTAGCATCTGAGGTAGCAAAAGTACATTTCTGGTGCAAATTCAGTTCTGCTAAGTAGCATTAATATTTGCATATTAACCCCATTATTTTAAAGTTTGCCCTGATTATGGCATCAATTTTGTCTTGCTTGGAGGGAACATGGAACAGCTTTCTTGTTGCACCAACGAGGTTATAAAATACTTTGTACTGTTAAAAGAAGTGAATGTACCCTGGAGTGTACATACAGTTGATGAATTTTCTACATAAGGTGAGAAGTGAAAAGCTGAATTTGGGTAGAAAATGATACAAGTTTGTTTTCATAAGATGTGAAAGATAAATATCTGTCTTTACTTTTTAGATATAATGGTCAGTGGGAACTTGGCCAGGAGGTATTGGAGGACATAATTTACAGAGCTCAGCTTGAACTCTACTCACAGCCCCTCCTGGTAAGAAACAATCCATTGTAATTTATGGCTTGATTAAGAGGAGTATGGATGTGTTTCTGAAGTGGACTGGTAATGAAAGCTTTTGTGTCCATTCACTGTACTATCAGATGCAAGTGATTTGTTAACAGCTGGTGTTTTCAACATAGCTATTTATACCATACTTTTCCTGCTGCATATTAAGCCAGGGTGTTGGGATCTCCTAGAACTCATTGAGGCTGAAAGCTAGGATTTTGCTAATATATTATAGTTGGCTCAAAATGTTTATGTTGTTTTGACATAAGCTACTAATCAGTGGTTCAAAGAAGCTTAACTGAATAGTTGTATGTTACAGGGCATTGATTGCAAAAAAGGTGTTTTCTTTGCTTCTAGACCTTCATCAGGGCTGAGAATAAGGTTTGGGTTTTAACTGATAACAAAGTAGAGAAAGCAACAGCAGGATAGAGCTGAAAGTGAAAAGGAGCGCCAATCCCAGAGTCAATGCCAGATTTTGTTTGATAAAAGTCAAACAGATCTTAATCTGTACGTTGTTTGGAGAAACAGCAATAAAATGGCGTCGTTCTGATTGTTTGGGGTGGGGATTTTTTCAGTTTTCACTCTATGTGCTGTTCCAATCACAAAAAGAGAGAAGAGAAATGAGGAAAGTGGTGAAACTGGGCTAGATGCAGGTGGGTGTGATAGGGAAGGGTGAGAAGGTTGAAAGAGAAAAGGGAGAAATTTTTGTCAGATGTAGATATGAGAATCAAAAGAAGAGGGAAAATTAAGGAGAATAAAGTAAATTAGATTTCTGTTTCATTTTCTGCATCAGAATTGTGGCTAGAAGCCTTTAGTCCTCCTCTGCACTAACAGCGGTAAAATGTCACTGCTTTTTACATAACTGACAAAGGAGCAGATTGGCAAAAACCTTTTCATGTGGCAATCTGAGATCACTCTTTTCTGAACTAAATTGCGTAAAATTATTCTCTAGATGTATTAATATTGGCTGTAAAATTTATCTACAGGCTTTCTGACACTGCTGCATTTAAAATGCCTGCTATCCATTGAATTATTATAATAGTTGGTTCCTTTTGGAAATGACTCATCACTCCATCAGATTGAAAGTTTTAAATTAAATATTGAACCTGCTGAATTGGGCCATCCTATCACACTACTACACTTTAAAAGTGTGTAGGAGGATCTGGAACTTGATGATATGACAATTTTAGTTTTCATTGTTCATTTTTAATCAGTTTGTCCTTAGAGATTNAGTAGCTTTAAGAAATTGTCAGTTTTATTAAAAAAAATTACCTGCACGTCTTTACCCTAATGCTATCTATTCAAGCAGTTGACTTTTTCAAAGATTGGAGCCCTTTCCTCTCCTTGGATTCTTCAGGAGATGTATATAATTTAGCAGCATTATAAAATTCTGTATTTAAAACCTAAAACTACTAGCACCAAATAATTATCATCTGGGATGCTTCACAGTTAAATTTCTACATTCGGCTTCTGCCTAGGATTTCCTAAGAGCAGCAAATTCTTTGAAGTCTATTTAATATTCAGGCAAACCCCCGCATTAGGATTATTTTTAGATACCTGTATTCAAGGTATTTGTGTAATTATGGGAATACTATCAGTCATCATTACAATGAGAAACATCATGGTCCTTGTGTTTGTTTCTTGGAGAAACTTTTTTGACAATTTAGTAGATCCATGCTCTTATTTACATAGGTTTTTATTGCTTGTAGAAAGAAAACTAAGCTTAAAAAAAACCCCAAGTTGAAAAACAGCATCAGAATGCTATGAAATATCTGTAATTTGTAATGTAATCTGGTCCTACCACTCCTACCCAGAGACTGCAGTGGAAAGGGCTGGAAGTAACACAAGAGAAAGGCCTTTTCTGGTTAAAGAGAAGTATTTCTTTTAACAAACACTGGGTGTTGTTCAGGAAACCTGAGAGTTTCTACAGAGACAAACTAATCACTGAGTGTCAGAATTAGTACCACCTTGGACCTGGGGAGTAGACCAGTTCCAGTCAGTCTTTTCCTCTGAACAAGAAGTTCATGTTTTCAGACAGGAATCTCAGTCTTCAGAGCAAGAGACTCACAGGCTCGCTTAGTCCAGTGCACAGGAGCCATGGGTCAGCAAGTCCCTGCTGTGACAGCAGCTTTATCCAATGTATTTTATTGATGCACTTACTGCTCTTATTTAATGTTCTTTCCTTGGAGCTCCTTTCTGGTAGGCAAGAGTGGATATCTGGCCTGAAACCAACCCTCCTTTGTCACTGATAGTTGCAGACTGCCAAGTCTGAATTGTGCCAGTTGTTTGTTTTCCTGCCTTTCAGTGCTGAATTAGACATCATGAGCAAGTGTTTTTGCATCCTGAAAGATCGTGGTTTTGAGGGTGTTTTTGTCAGACGAGGACTGTGACTCATTCAGACTGGTTGTTTAGATTGTTTCAAGGATTTACTGTGGCACTGATTTTTATCTCCATATGGTTTTCCTCAGTCCCCAGAAGTACAATTTGTGCTCTTACAAAGGGCCAGCTGTTAAAAGGTTCAACGAGCAGAAATGCTCTGTCACGATTCTGGTCACGTTGCAGAGTCTTTTACTATGAATTTTTAGATTTTTTTGTATACTGACAAGGGTATCTATTCAAAAGAGATAGCAACTCCAGTGAGTAGACCATTTTGGAAAATCAAGATGTGTTCATTTTATGATTTGTGGTTTTGGAGGGATTTTGATGCTTTAAGTAATATTTCGTGTGAATCAACTTTGTTATTGTTGAATATTGCACATGCCATAGAGAACCAGTTTGCTTTTCTGGAGCCGGTATACAAGTTCACTTTTGTTGAACAATTTACTTATAAACTGAGAAACATTACTGAAAGTTGTTTTTGTCTTTTTTTAAAGTAAACCTCTAAGCCCACAAAGGCATTTTATGGGAAAGCTAAAGAAGCAATTAAAACATCAAAGCCAAAAGAAGTCATTTGTTCTCCTCAAAGCTGCAAAACATAACTTCTGATACACTTTATAATAGGCTGTTACAATGAAAAAAATAGGTTTAATAAAGATGAATGTATTTTAATAACTTGATGTTCATTGCTTAGGTTGTAAATATTTTTTTCCTAAATAAATCTTGCAAGTACCTGCAGTCTAATCCCCTTGGTTAGGTTCTGTTGGTATTGTTTTCAGGGAGAGGTGGGGAGTGGTATGGGGAAAGGTGTGGTGGAAATCAGCCCTGTCCCCCTGTGCACAAGGCCACAGGCTGTTTGCATTGGCTTGGGCTGTGACTTAGTTTTATTGACACTCTTGTCATAAAACATAAATGGTATTTGCCATGTCCTGTTGCAGTCTCTTTTGGATGGAGATCTTCTTGTATGTGTTGTTAATGTCTGTCACTACAGATGGCAAAGATAGAACAAAATAAATTACCTCAAAAAAAATTGAGAACATTAACTCTGGTTTTGAGAACAGGTTTGTAATGAGCTTTTCCATGTAATCAGCTTTGAATCCTGGGAATGGGGTCATCCATCTTGAGGAGAATCTGGCATAATTACCAATTCTTGCTTGTTCTCCTTTCTGTATCCAGCAAGAGATCCAATATTGCCATTAGTGTAATCAAGGATAGTAGAAGTACAACATCTTACTTTCATCTTAGGTTGCAAATGCCATGAAGAATTCGCTGCCTTTTGACGCTCCTGATGCATCGCAAGAAGGCCAGAAGGTACTGAAAGTAGAAGTTACTCCAACAGTTCCACGAATTTCTCGGAGTGCTATTACAACAGCTTCTATCCGTCGTCATCGCTGGAGGAGAGAAGGTGAGCTTTCTCTGCCAGGAGCACGTACTATAATGTACTGTAATCATCATCATCACTGTAATCTGGCTTCTGAGTTTGAATGTTTACAGAACATTGGGGGGCTTTTGTTTGTTTGTTTTTGAAAAGTGATACTCCATAATAATATATAATATTTTACATCTTCAGAGCACTGCATAACATGAATATTTGGGGTGTTTGTTTTGATTTTGTGATAAAGTGTGAGGTAGGTGAGAAAATAGAGAAACTGGAAAATGTTTAATAAGACTTCTTTTTTCTCCATGTAACACAGTATGAAATTGTAGGGGTAAAGTGTGGCTTAGAATTTGAGTTCTTTGTTTAATCTGCACTAAAACTCAACTGCCTCCTGTTGTAAATAGCTCAGGGAATGAATGGTGACATCTAGACCTTAATAGGATTCCAGCTGCCTAAAGCTACTGATGGCAGTGGGAGAGGGAAAAACTGAACATCACACTCTTACCGTCATATGACCCAGTTTACTGGAGGGCTTTAAAATAGGTTTGGATAGTTTAGATTTAGTCTTCTTTTTCCTCAGTGAGTACTTACGTCATACGGAAGCATGCTTGACTGTATAAAGCAAAAAAAAAAAGTAGTGATCTTTACCTTGATGTGATGACATCTTCAGTGTAGGCGTAGCAAAAAGCTTGCTTTGAAATCATTTTGCCCTCTTTTAAAGCTTTGTTACTTCATGTGTAAAACATTAGTTTTAAAAAGCTGCATAAATCAATGAAGGTAAAAAGGAGAATAACATAAGAATCAAGTGAGAGTTAAAAGTCTGAAAACAGGAGTTACATATTTTCCTGTGGTACGTTTCTTTCCCCTTTTACTTTTTAATATTCTTCTTGATCACATGCAAAAGGATTTTATGACCTCTGGTCTTCAGCAGAATCAGGATGTCCAGGACAACAAGCAGCTGTCTCCCGTTTTCAGGACTCTGCATCATGTTTGTCTTCACTGTAGTTGCCATTATATTCATTTGCTGGTCTCTGGTCTACAGTACAGCCCACCTGTCCCTTTCTGTGGATGTTCTCACCACTTTTAACTAAGCATGGGTAGTGTTTCGTGTCTGTTCCATGTCTGCATAAACTTTCTATTTTCCCTGCCTGGGTTGGAATGCCAAGAAAGGAATAGAAAAGCACTAAAATGTTATATGTTGAATCCCAGATGGCTTTGACTTCTCAATCGAGGCTGACTCAAGCATTCCTGGCTCACCGATCCAACACGGCTCCACAGACCTAGGGATCAAACGTGAGCAAGAGGGGGAGGTGCTGATGCGCAGGACCCCTGAGCATGGCTTCCCGGAGCCCACCTTGGCAGCAGCCACAACAGAGGGTAGGACAGAGATGAGGAGGCAGAAGTCAGTGAGGCAGTTGCTGGAGGAGGATCCTGGCTCCCTATCCCCAAGCAGAACTTCTTTCCATTCTAGTGTGTGTTTCCGCTATCCCAGGGTGTATTAGCTTTCTTTGCGATACACACATCCCCTATATACCTAACATCAGGTCAGGAACTACCTTTTGTTATCATGTGGGCTGGCCTGGGGCTTGCATCTGTGTGGTGAAAGACTGCTTGGCATGGCACAAAAAAAAAGATGGGTAATATCCAAGAGCTTTGGGACTGCTTGGAAGCTTTCTATTACTGAGCATGTTTAATCTGATCTTAAGAAGAAAAAATATGCACCAGATGAATGTGAATCTAGTCCTGAAAAGTAGACAGTACAGACTATAAATGGATTTGGCCACGTTTTAGTTAAAATAATGTCTTGTTTGTCTGCAGTTTTTAAATTTTCAAGAATGAAGTTTCCTGTTCCCATTAAAAGTCAAGCCTATCTAAAACGGGTATACAGTTGCTGATGTTTTATTTGTCAGTCATCTTTTAATTGAAAATTCATATATGTACAGCTCATTTAGAGCTGGCTGCTCTACAAGCACCAAAAAAGTGCTTGTGTTTTCAGGAAGAAATAAGGTTGTCATATTTCTAAAAACTTTGGAAACAATTACTGCTTGCTTTCTCAGTTGGGCTGTCCACACAATTACTGTAGGGCTTCATAGGTCTGCTTTGCATCCAAGAATAGCAGAGAGAGTAGAATTTTTTGGTAGAACTTTTTTTGCTTAAGTTCATCTATTTTCAAGTAATGATGATTTCCTTGATGAAATTCAAGTACTGAACTTGAATCATGATTTCTCCTCAGAGATGACAATTAAAATTCTTACAGATTAGGCTGAACATATTTTCAAGTACTCTCCTATCTTAAGTCTTCTTCGCCATGTGAACATTCCTTTGGTGTTTCCAGCCTCTATAAGGACATTAGTTGATCATAAATGAGATTTATTTGCACATTCAGATATGAGCTACATAGGTTTCAGATTTGTTCTTCAAGGAACAATAATCTGGAGAATTTGGAGACTTAAATGTAGTGTTACCACAGAATCATTACCCTTAAAGTTGCTGTCAAACAATAATTAAGATCTCATGCTTCTGAAGAAGAGAGTGGCATAAAAATATTTAGTGCAGGTTTCTAATCTACTTGGTGCATTATGAATTTGAGCATGCTCAGTAAATGATCCTGTCTTCTCTTAAATTCACTTTTCACTTGATCTTACCCCATTTTATAACTCTTTGCATGTGCATGACCTGAAGGATATAGAGAAGTCCTGAGCTGCAGAGAACCTTCTGGGGCAGGCAGGAAATGGAAGAGAATTTGACAAAGATGATGCATTTCAGTCTTGTCCAAAGCCATTGATATAATTTGGCATATTATTGGATAAGGCATCATTCCACATTCTCTGCTTCAATACAAATGGATTGAATACCATTTACTTCTGTAACATTAGCAATGTATAATTACATTCTTGATCAAACTGAATTCTCCAGCTGATAGCATCTGGGAGAAGGCCAAGGAAAGGAGTTTGACGTGATTATCAACATAGAATTGTGTGTGTTTATCCAGGAGTCTGTTATTCTGACACTGATTTCACAGAAAGTTTCAGCCAGAAAATTCCCTCTCATAAATACCAGTTTGATGTCAAACAGCACAAGGAGAGACTGATCACTTCTAGTCACTTTTTGATCTTCAGGTGTAGGAAGGATAAACATGCTAAAAGTAATTTTAAAAAGGTATATAAAACCCCTTCTTCAGATTGGTGTTTTGACCCCTTAAGTAGAAAAAGACAAGACTTCAAGAATGACTCAGTAATGCTGTACAAGGTATTCTGCTTTTGAGTGGTTGCAGCTGTGGTTATGCACCCTGTTTTGGGTCAGTGGAGAACACTGAGTCTGTCTCTACAGGACTACTTGTGTATATGCACAAATAGCAAATTATTTGAGGACAGATTTATTCTGATAAGGAACAGTGAGAGTCCTGAATACACACTGTAGTGCAATGGATACAATTTCTGTTGGGTTGCACTGTCTCTTTCTCTTTTGGCCATAAAGAGTATTTGGAAGGGAGTAGATTCTTAGTTTTTGTTTCCTTTTAAAATTGTCATATTGATCTATTGGAACAAAACCAAAGAAAAATAAAAAGAGAGAGAAAACTGTTGTTACATCATCCTGTTTTTCTTCCCAGAGTATATAAGGACTCAAACATTTTTTTATTATTTCTGAGGGCAGTTTTTAGAGGAAAAATAAGATGTATTAGGAGAAGAATGTGTTTGCTGAATTACTTTAATCCCATTGAGAACTTCTGTAGGTATGTGGGTCTAACTAGACAGAAATTCTCTTGCATGTTGTCTTCTCTATCTTCTTCATTTTTGAGCACTGCTGAGCAGCTTGGGCCTCTGTATAGTTGCAGCATCCAAAAGCTTGCAACAACCCCTCTCAGTCTTGTCTTTAAATCCTGTGGATAAAATGCCACTTTTTCAGTATAACTATTCTGCCTCACTCTCCCTGAATAGGAATGTGTGCTTTAGCATCCTGTTACTCAGTGAAGTTTTAACCTAAACTTTAAAAACTACTAATGTTCTTGTAATAGGACAAACCTTAACAGTGTTGTCTGGAGATACCTTCTTACAAGTTCCACATCTTTCTGTTGAATAAGAAGGGCTTGAGAGGGGGCTTCAGCTGCTTCTCTTGCTGCTTGTAACCAAACACGCTTTCATCCAGCTTTGCATGATTAGATAAACAAATATAAATGTTGGTTAATTGAAAAAGTGGTCTTGCTTTTGGTATGTTCCAGTAATGTCTGATTTTTATCAGTACCTTTGATTGTGTGTGGGAAGGTTGGAGGGGGGAATGTCGGTGTGGATTGTGGATAAAATATATCACTGTCTAGTGTAAGAAAAGACAGGTATGTCTCAAGGAGAAGATGAAGGCCTAGTTTGAGCAAACAGGGTGGTCAGGAAGTGGGGAAAGTATATGCATTTTAAATATGGTTAGAGGAAGTTAAAGTAAGTAACACACCCTTCATTTTAATAATTGCCCTGGGAACCTAAGGAGCTTCTTTTTCTAAGGCTAAAGGCTTAACCAAGGAAGGAAGACTGCAGTAACATGAACTATATTACCTTTCTGCTTCTGGGAGGCTAAGGAGTCAAATAGAACTATAGAAAACTACAGAATCATCTCTCATTGCATTGTTTTGAGAGAGGCTGAGAGTGGTCTGACTTGGAGATGTCTAAATATCTTTTGTAAGCTGATACACAGTAATGGTAATTCCAAGGCAAAGTTTCCTGAAAAGAAGTAGTAAATGTAGAGCAGAGTAATGAAACCTCCCTGTAAAGTTTGGTTTTTCATTACACCTCAGAAACATGAAATTGGATTGGGCTAGACAGAGGTGGCAACAACACCAAAATCTTTCTGTATCTTCTGTTTGCCATGATGTAAAGTGTTCCTTAGCTAATAGTCAGCATGAGAGGATGAGCTTCCACTCAAATATTAGACTCTCTGAGATACTTGCCACCATGTTTTTCCCACTCCACAAAAAAGGATTTAAACATGTTTGCTTGGCAGCAAGCTGGGTCAAACAATCTTAAGAGTAGAGCACCACAGTGGCTTTAGCTGGGGTAGATCTGTATTTCTTGCAAATAGTCAGGCTCTACAGCTTTTACAAAGAAAAGCAAAATTCTTATAGCCCAAATGATTCCTTTTTTGCTAACATGATTAAAATTTATGCTTTTTTTCTCACTGAAACGAGATACATGGAGCAAAAACTCTAGCTCTATTTTCAGTTTTGAAATTTGAATGCTGCTCAGTTTTTTACTAAAACAATAACTTCTTTTGAGTACTTGGAGCTTAGAAAAAGACTGGAATAAGTACTGAAAAAAAGTACTTGTGTGCAGCCCTAATCATATTATAGGCCTAAAAGTAAGGATTTAAGAAATAATATTGTAAGACTTTTATTTTCTCTTTCAGGTTCCAGTCACAAGCACAGTGCCTTGTCTATAACATCAAGTGTTTCAGAGATTAAATTTCTCTTAATGCAAGGGTTGCCTTTTTTCCCCCCTGAAAAATGTAGACATTGAGATAAAAGCAAAAATGGTGGGAGCACCTGGATGGGATTTTTGTAAATGCAGGGAGGATTGAATTTTGGAGGAGAAAGAACTAGGAATTAGGTTAATCTCCAATAGGAAGTATAGTCACATTGTTCAAAGTGCCAGCTATGCACAACAGAAGCCTTCTGCCTCTGTTGGAACATTGTGATTGCTAGCCTAGACAGTAGCCTAGTTCTGAAGCTTACTGAGCACGCTCCAGAACTTACTCTGACTGGAAGAGATCCTTAGATCTTGCCTCAAAATAGGATAAAAATAGTCTGAAAGGGCGGTGGGTTTGTTTTGGTTTGTTTTTTTTAACAGCATGTAGTAGGAGAATGGGTAGCGAGTATCTGCAAACTGAGCTAAAACAAATTAACCAAATGGGTCCCAATTCTTCTTGTTTATAGACAAAGTTTGGGGCCAATATTCTGACTGATAAAAGTATTATAGATGAAAGGCCAGTCAAGCTCATGGAGCACTAACTGCTAGACTCTGTTATTCTGCTAAATATGGCGGGAAAATTATTGGCTGAGAATCCAAAAAAAATTAAGCAAATGGAATCCAAGTGGATTAGCAAATGACGTTTGTTTTGACATTCTGTGCACATCTTTGTTTTCATGTAACTTGAATGCATTCTGTGTGTTCTGATTGGTTTGGGGGTTTTTTGGTTGCTTGTTTTTTTCTTAATAGATGCAGAAGGTGTAAACGGAAGAGAGGAGTCTGTGAACCTTAATGATGCTGATGAAGGATTTTCATCGGGAGCTTCCCTCAGCAGCCAGCCAGCGGGGACCAAACCTCTATCCTCTGTATCCCAGAAGGGCAGCTTAAGAAAAACAGCAAGTGGGCGTTCTGCTAAGGAGAAAGAAACCTCTTCTGCAGCAAAATCCAATGAGAGCCCTCGAGATTCAGTAGCTCGAAAGCAGTACACGCACCAATCCACTGACCTAGATGGAGATATAATTGAGATGACACCTACTAAGAAACACCTCAGCCTGCCTGCTGGGCAGGTGGTGCCAAAAGCCAACAGTTTGGGCCTGATCAGGACCGCCAGTGCTTCCTCCAGTAAATCATTTGACTATGTGAATGGCAGTCAAGCAGGCTCCAGTGTTGGAGCTGGTACAGAGGGTTTTACCAGTCTAGCAGCTGGCAACACCAATCGGTTTTCAACTATCAGCCTACAGGAGGACCGACTAGGCCAAGCTGGGGAAGGTAAAGATCTCCTTTCCCCAGGAGCTCCCCTAACCAAGCAGTCTCGATCTCCAAGTTTCAATATGCAGCTGATATCCCAGGTGTAACTTTGACTCCCTTCCTTAGTATTCCCTCTTCCCCCTTAATCCCTGGCAAGTTCATCCTTAGGCAAAACATGAACCATCATCCCACAGTGTGAAAATACTGACTGTTGTGATCTTGTTTGATTTGGTTTAGCTATCAATACTGTATTACTGAAACAGCAATAATTCTTCCCTCACCTTCATCCTCCTTCCCTCTTGTAAACATGGTTGTGAAGCAGTATATAACGTACTGTATGCCTTTCTCCATGCCTTCCTTTCTCCTTGGGTGATGTGCAATCCATCGTAGGCTGATCAGTCCCATTTCAACACTGTGAGACTGGAGACACCGGCGGAAATGGTGAATGTGATCCCTATGAGATGATGCTTTGGCTTTGTTAAGAAATAGAAACGGGTTTGTTTTCTTGGTCTACAGTACTGCAAAGACTACTGGATCCTGACTTGTCTTTCTCAGAACCAGGAGTGCCTCAGAGATTCTAGTGTGACTTTGGACCTCTCTGAGTCTGTGCAATCAATTCTGAGGAGGGGATTGTCATTGCTGCTCCTGGCTGCCTACAGCACTTTTTTCATTAAAATGAGGGTAGTGTTTTCTTCACTGCCCCCAGTCTCTCATCCCAGAAGCTTTTGATGTTCAGCAACGGAGACATGCATATTAAGAAGCTGTTTTCCCTCGGAGAGAGGATTCTAGGTTGATAATGTAGGTTACAATGCACTTCTAATGGCGTTGTAGCCATTTGTAATGTTACATGTCTTCCCCTCCAGGACACAGGGTCATTCTGCATTTAGACTATTAGTTAGACACCACCATGCTGTTAAAGCAATTTGGTTTGTAAGTGGGAAGGAAACACTACTTCCCCAGGAAATAATGGCTAGCTCTGCTTCATATTTGTTGTTGCTGTTGTTGTTGTGAGGTGCTGATCACCGAATTGAAAGGTGCATTCGGGTAAAGAGTATTTCTCAGGCTGCTTTCTTTGGTATCATGGCTGTTGGGACACCCCCACCCCTTTCAGCTGCTTTCTCAATGTCCCTGAATTCAATCATGGAGTCATTTGAGGAATCCTGCAGTCCAGACAGACCATACTCTCAAGGTGCTGTCTCAGGGATAGAGACTATAGTTTGCTAGAAACACTGAAGCTTCAACGTGAAACGCTTTTCTAGCAATGCCATTTGTGCGAAGGGGTACTGACAGTCCTTTTTTTTCCCCAGAAGGATCACACTTCATTGCCTTGGTATATATAATCTTTTGAGTTTTTTTAACTCATATTTTTGTGAATTGGCCCTACTTTAGGAAATTCAGAACTCGTGCCATTGAGCCATGCCTTGAATGTATATGACTGGTGTATGGGCACTGGCTGGTACTTACGTTAGAGGACACTGCTTAGAAGCACATTCCTGGTTACACAGGAGAATGTTTGGCATTCTCTCTCCATCTCTCTGTATCTCTTTTTGGATTGATAGAAAAGGGGGGGAAGTTCATCCTCTCTGCTTAAGTCCTGTATGATATCCTGGAAATTTATAACCTGTAAACCTGCAGGAAAGAGTTACAATTTTTATGTGGGCACTTTGGTTTCACTGTCACTGTGAAGGATAAATGTAAGCAGTTACAAACAGCAGGCTCTCATTGAATGATAGTCTTTAAGACACTCAGAACAATGAATGACATGGTGTGGTATTGCTGATAGTTGGTTTTGGTGGGGATTTTTGGGGGGTTTTTTAAGCTTTATTTCAAATAGAACTTTTTTTTCAAATTCACATTAAAATTCATTTAAATATTTGAAGGGTTTTTTGTGGTTTGATGAGTCAGTTTGGTAGCCTAGTCTTCATATCATTCATTCATAAAGTGAATTTAGTGGCATCTGATATAGAAATTCAGTTAAAGAGTAAATAGACTCATCAGAAAGGAAACCCAACAGTTTCTAAATAAAAATTAATTTTTGAAGACCACCAGTCACACACAGATGGGGCTAAGGCAAAGCTGAGATGAAGCTACAAGGCTTACATTTCTGTTAAAATGTCAGAAGCTGTATATGGTTAAACTCTTCTTTATAAAATAAAGTTTTTCTAGTGGAGACAGTAGGTAAGTCATGACTGGAATTACAAAGTTTATACTTTGCAGAGACTATCAAAAAGGAAATTTGCTTAAATATTTGGGAAAGAAAAGGTCAGGAGTGTCAGCTAATTTTCTAAGAAATACTTTATTTTGGTATTTTAGAAAGTAAAGTTGTTCATTAGCAAAGTTCTCTACTTTCTATGTTTGCCATTATATGCATTCCTCCGGAAGTTTTAGGACACTTAAATTGGCATCAGGTCAAATTTTACAACCTTTTTTTTAAAAGCTATTTTTTTGTGTGGGGTCCCACACTATTAAAACTATTTCAGGGAAGTGAGACAGCTTTACTGGCTTCAGATAGGGAAGTCAAATGTACATGTGTAAATTCAAATTGGCAAAAACCTCAGTCAAACTACCTTTTAAGATATTTTTACAGTGCTCATTTTGATCATGTGCCTTTTGTTATGGTTTCATTCATTGTATTTTGGTTTGTTCTTATGTATTCATACCTATTCCATATCAGTCTTTTTAAAAAGAGTTCAAATTTATCCCTATAAAAAAATTGTTTTCTGTGTGCTCATGTGGTACATCTGTGACTTCTCAAAATTACCCTTTTAATGCAGTGTTTCAGTTGTGGGAGCTTGTTTTGTTGTTTTTCAGCCAAGTACTGTTTAACATTTACCTTACAAATCAAGTCATCACTAGGATCTACACACCAGCAGTAGTAACAGGCTCTGCCATGCTGTGTATCATGTTTATCATTACTGCTTCTAAACGTGTCTCAAACTATGCTAAGGTGTGTCAAGATTGTAGGAATCTTTATACACTATGTTCAGTACATTTCAAAGTACTGTGGCAGAAGTAAAATTAGAAGTGTCTGGGGTATGGGTGGAGGGAATAATCTGCTGGTTTTCTGATTATATATGCTAAATACTAAACAAAGTACAAAACATACTGAAATTTTCTGACACCCACGACAAATGTTTAGACTTGAATCAAACCTCCTTATCCTAAATTCACTCTCTTCTTTTAGAACATTTGGTACTTGAGGCAACAGGTTTAGATTTCTGCACTGTTTCAGTGCAACTGGAGCATTATAAAAGGACAAGAAGCAGAACGCTCTGATTTTTCCCTCCATATGTGTGTGTGCATGCACATACATGCAATACTTAGGTGAGGAAATGTGGATACTATATTCTGATGTATACATATACTTCAGTAGGGAAAAATGAAATATTCCTTGATACACATCACAGTATGCTGCCATTTTGCAACTCATTTTTGTTGGGCTTTGTAATTTTAAGAAAATACAAAATGTTGGGATTGTGAACTCTAGCTTGATTATCCTTTTCAGGGATTTATTGTGAGCAGCTTTTTGGTTGAAAGGTGTTTGAAAGGTGAACCATATTTTCATCCTGCAGAGAGCAAAGTGATGAAGTAAAAATACCTATTAAAATTAGTGTTGCAAGATGACAGTTTAAATTGCTGTATTATCCCTTTAGTTTTCATTTGGAAAATTTCATAAAATGGATACTTCCGTATCACTGTCCATTTTAAGTGCAGATTTCTTTGAACACCCTTTCTGATGTGAATTTGAAGTTTTTTAACAGCATACTTCATTCTGTAATGCTGAGATCGTGTTGCAGCCAGTAAGCATTAGATCTAGTATTTGTAGTTCACAAGTGTGTTGGTCTTAAATTCATTTCCAACATACTCCTGCTAGCTTTAACATAATTAAAGTCATCAAAACAGTGAGAAAAAAAAAAAAGATGTTTTCTGGCAAAGTATTTATTTGCACTACTTATGAATACTGGAGTTTACTGGGACAGGGTTTTTTCTCACCATGTGAGGTTTACTTGTGTGTGAGTAGGTACATACATTTGTCACGTGTTGACAATCAATTGCCTCAACTGTGTGTATACTGTATGTAAATAGGAACGTATTTTTCAAGATTAAGGGGGAAAACCTGCATCTTAGTGGTGGTAAAGCTACTCTGCAGTAAGGTGACCCCAACTCTAACTGCTTTTTGTCTTCAGATACTATGTGGTTTGTTTTACTTCTTTAATGAAGTTTATTAATGTTCTTGGAAAATTTTAGCTCCAGGGCAATTTTCCTCAATATTTAATGTATAACATGTTCAGAGAATTATATTTTGAAAAATTAATTTTGGAATAGATAATTCTATGCTATGGCTATATTTTAACCTAAGAGTTTGAACTTGTCCTATTTTATCATGAACCAATGGCTATCCTCCTTTAAGTGTTCAGCATTTTAACTTTGGTCACAAATCAGACATTTTTGTTTATCTTGGCTTACAAATTTAAATTAATTTGAAGACTAAGAGAGAACCCAGAATAACTTTTTGAACAAAATCATAAAAATCAAGCTGTACAGTATAGGTGCTGTGCTCATAATCCTAGAGGAGGTGTGGAAAATATAATGGAATATGTTTGAATGAAATGTATGTACTGCACACAAAACAAAAGTACTTTGATGTTAGTAGATCTAATAATCTCATCCTTAAATTTTCTCATTGCCAAAGATATTGCTACCTTGGCATGTTTAATATAACATTAAAGCCATTAGCTAGGTGTCATTTGTAACAACCATTTATATCATAACAATAGTTTTCATCAGAAGAGTAAACGTGCCCCTTTTATTTCAGTTTCTTCTTTAGGATAATTGCAGGACTAAAGTTGCAAAATATCACTCCTTTTCAAGCACGCTAAGCAAACAAGCCAGATCCTTAGTACTTGCATCACATTCTTGATTTATATAATTTTTCAATATTTTGTATTTTCTTCAGTATTTTAAATATATGTTATTGCTGTTTGTTTCTAGCATATGGGCCTTAATCTCTGTTAATTATTTTTGTTTTTTCCTCACTGGCACTTGGATAAACTTTGCTGTTGAAAGCTTTTCTGGAAATGATTCAGGGTAGTCATGACATGGGTGTTGTGTTAGCGAATATGTGTATCAGTCTGTCAAAATTTGTATGTCATGACCAGCTGAAGAGACAGAATACTTGCCTGCCTCTTTCACAATGGTGGAAGATGATGGTGAGCTGTGAGCAACTTGGTTTGTTCCTGAAAACAGAAAGTGGATTTTGCAAGACTGATACTTAGGAGGTTTTCCACATAGGCATTATGAAATTTTATTTAACATAAGTCTTGGAACAAGATTTTAAAACAACAGCCAACCATTTTAGACAAACTTGCCTAGTAAGTTTGTCAAGTGTCAAGGCCTGTGAAATTAAAAGTTCAGAAGTAAGCTGTGCAAGTCCTAAGGGTACCTTACAGCTTCAAGAAAAGGATTTAGTAAAAATCTGTCCCATGTTAATAATCTGTATTTGAGATTTAATGAAAAAAAATACAATTTTTGCTTCTATCCTTTTACTTATTTTTCTGTAGGCTGTACGTCTCCCTGATTTTTCTTTTTAAGTGTATTCATCAGATTTTACCAAAGGTAGTGTCTGAGGGACCAACTGAATTTAAAATGGGTCCATAAATTATCCTTTCTATCATAAAGGATTACTAAGGTGTTCCTGTGAGGAGCTGTTGATGGGAACAAATGTGTATTAAAACTTTGTATCTGTACAGTAAAACGTTGCCCTACATTTTAGCTTGTGCATGATGAGCAGAGTGATGAGATTGAGTTTTATTGAACAGCTACCTGGTTGTGAGCTCCCAGTGTTTTACAGTCTGTAAGAGTTAAGCAATTTTAGAGAGCACTATCTTTGCATTCTGATACAACTTTTTAATGAGCAATTAATAATCTTTCCAGGAGTCAGAATTCAAATTGCTTTAAAATGTAGCTTGGAATTCTCACAGGTTTTGATTTTAGAGGGTAAAATGGTCAGGGGAGATTTCTGTTTAGAAGTATCTGCTGGTAAAGTGTCTCTATGGTGCTTTGTCATGGAAACTTCCTTACAAATCAGTAGTGAATCCTGTGTGTTTGAGTCCTCATCCTCCCTAGAACTGATCACAAACCAGAAAAAGTAGAGCAACCTTTTACCTTTAGTTCTAAAACAAGTGTTTGGGAGTAACAGAAATACTGGCTATTGACACTGTTCTTTCTGTTCAGACAGTTATTGTTGTTGTGCTAGAATTTCATGTTATTAGTTTATGAAAAATGCAAGTAGTAAAAACTTTGTGGCTTCAAGTATACAGTAGATGTGAGTTAACAATCACTCAGGATAAATCAACATGTCAAAGTATTAATATATCCCTAGTACTGGGGTGTGTGGTGTGTGTGTGGGTGTGTGTCAGTGTTCAATGATTACTTTGAAACAAGACTTCTGTTTTCTTGCACACAGTGCATACTTTAGGGGTGGATATTATTAGCTGGTTATTTATGGACAAATACCATATGATTAAATAAAACTGAGTCGTTTAACACTTCTTTTCATATTGAAGATTCCAGGAAAAAGCTAATAAAGATTTTTAATAATCAGCTACTCTTAATACATTTTAGATTTACTATGGTAGCTTTTATTTGCTATTAAAAGACCCCAACAGCTAAATTGTTATATACCCCATGCTGCATTTTTAAAATTTGTAATCCCTATATTTGACAATGAGTTTTTTGATCTGTTTTCGTCCTTGTAAGAATACAGGATTTGCTCTCTGTTTTACTAGCAAAAAGAAACATTGTGCAAGGGTTAAAAAATTATTTTCTTACTTTTTTCGTCATACCAGGTTTGTTTCTCTGAACTAAGGTTTCTGAGGACTTTTACTACTTTATCATTATATAATCTCATAGAAGGAACATAAGCAGCACGTAGCCCACTTCACGTGGACACGCAGGGTAGGCGAAAGGACATGGATTGGTGGTGTGAGCCCCTCTTCACCAGCATAGCCCTGCTTGCTGGTATGAATCCCAGATGTTCAAGATTCGGTACCGGTGAAGGACTAGATCAAACAGGTTTTTAATAACCGTGACCTCTGCTGTATGATGTCCTTTAACCTGGGGACCAGGAAAAGTCTTCATTCTTAGTCCTGAAGAAGGCAGATATTGAAGATCATGTTATTGGTGCATGTAAGCCATTATCTTAACTGTCTTACTGAGCTGGTTCATGCTGTTGACTTGTTGAAATGTGAAATGTAGTTACTATTGACTTTGTACATACCTGCCAGAGAAGAAATATAATTATTTTAAATCATTGTAAATAGAGATGTATAAAAGTCGACACAATCTGCAATGCAGAAAAAAATTATATATATATATATAAATATATAAAGATGTTAAATAAATATCGTGCTGTTTCTGAACAGAAATGATTGCTTTGTGAATTGCTGGTTTTTAAAAGTGTGATTCACGCTGGTGAGGGCGGGACGGGCC
>WEIT01022163.1:0-10046 GCA_013389985.1 Dryoscopus gambensis
TATCTGTATCTATATCATCTATACTCCTCAAGGCTGAGATTCAAGTCAGTGTCTTGTCTTTGACTGCTGTCCTACCTGTGCACCTTATCCTGGCCTTACCTTTCTCCTTCCCCCTCTTTCTTTCTCCTCTTTGTATCAGTGCATAGACAATATTTATCTGCCAGTACTTATTATTCTTTCTTTGTCCCAGAAATTATGCTTCCTGTTCCTTAAGGGATGCTGTTCATCCTCTGGTGTGTGAAAGGGTGGTGATCAGTGAGCAGTAGTCACAAGGTTTTACTCTGCAAGCATCATAAAAATGCAGCTATCACATTTTAATTCTTTTCATTTGATTATTTAATTCCTTGGTGATGTTTCTATAGTACAGGGTTAAATCTGTAGAGAAGAGATGAGTTTGTACAGGATTCCACCTTGGATAAATGAAGCAAGAAAAAATTGAGCCAGCATTTAATGGGATGAAGCAGTATGATAAAAAAATCAGCCAAACTTTTGTTTCAGATCACTTTGAATCTATTGTAACATTGTTGGCTTGAGGATTTGTTTGGGGTTTTTTTGTTGATGTTTTTGTTTGGGGTTTTTTTCCCAGTGTGTATTTTTTTGTTTTGCGGTGGAATTTTTTTTGAGGAGGGGTTGGGGTTTTTTGGTTTGGTTTGGTTTAGGTTTTTTTTGTTTGGCTGGTTTTTTTCCTGGGGAGGGTGGTGCAGGCTTAGCACTGGAGCACATCTTCTGAAACCAAGGCTTATGTTTATTTTTTGCTGCGCTGTAGCACAAAACTGCTTCACTGTGGATAAGCAATCTGTGCATAAATAAAAAAAGGCCATGCTCCATGGTCTGAGTGGGCTGCAAGCCAAACATGTGCAAAGTTTTGTACGAATTATGCACAGTAGGATGCTGTAGAGGATTGGGCATTCACAGCAATGCTTTCTAAATCTTTTCCACCCTGAAATGAGAGCAAGCTGAGACTGGGTTATTTAATTTAATTTCATACCTAAAGAAACATCAACTAATAGTAAAAAAAAAAGCTTGCAGTTACTAAAGTAAAGATTACACCAGTCCATCCTCAGAGCAAAAGTGATAGGAGGCTCTTTTAATCTTATTATACTAAGATTAAAAATCTAAATTTTTAAGGAATAAAGCTAGAAATAGGTTTTCTGATAAGGAACTATTAGTCATATTAGATCTGGTACATGAGCAGGAGCTGCTTGACACTGCAGAACAGGTGAAGTGATGATCAGAATTTTGTTTTGGTGACGTATTTAAGCAATATGAAGAGAATTATAATTGAATTCAAAAGGAAACCTCAATTAATGAACTGCCGGTTTCTTCATCAGTTTAACCAAATTAAACTGGTTACACACCAGCATTAAAAGGGTATGTATAAATTTTAATGGGGTGACAGGGGAAATATTAGTAAGTCCTGCCAGTACGAGTCCTGAGTTGAAAAAACTACCTACGTGAGCATGTGACAGAGCCAATTTTATTCTGCGCATGTGTCCTTGCAAATTCTACAATGACTTAAATTCTTTTTCTTTGATTATTCCATTCCTAGCATTTTCCAGGCCCAACATGAGCTCTGACAAACCAAACACCACTTTCTGCCCTTGGACTTCCTCACCTAAGCACAGTCATTTACGAGGGAGGGATGAAGAAAATGCTCTCACCGTTGAAGTTGGAAGTGAAGCAGAAGACGTCGTATCGGCTCTTGTCCTTGTCCCAGAACCCATAGTTCCTGACGCCAGGCACGGTGTTCTTGCCCCCGCAGGGCTCCCTGGGCTTGGTGATGGGGTACTGCACGGAGCCGTCGCTGAGCCAGCCGGCGTTGCACCAGTCCAGCCCCGACCTCCAGGCGTCGTAGAGCTGGTCAAAGGATGCGATCACCGAGTCCTGCTCCACGCACGCCCGCTGTGCCTCATGGAAGTTCAGGTTGTACCGCCCCAGCCGCGGGGAGTAGGGGAACACCACACCTGGAGCGGGGGAAGAGGGGGAGTTACGGGGCACTAAAAGAGCAGGGAGGAGGGAAACAGCTTTGACAGACACCAGAAGGAGAAATGAATGGGAAGTAAAGGTTGACTCCATGGCGCGTGCTAGAATGTTGGTTTATTTCTGGGGAAAAACACCCCATCAGCAGCACTCCAGCACTGGTTTTGGGAAGGGGATGGAGCAGCTGCCTTACTTAGCTGGCTCATATCCCCCGTGGCCTCATCCCCTTCCCAGTGGGAATCCTGCCAGGTCTGCACACTACTCCCACCTGCACCTTTGCTGTCACCACAGTGATCTCACAAGCCTGAGTTCACAGCGCTTAAACAGGAGCAGAGGTGGCTGGAATGTTGCAACTACATGTTTTTTTCGTGGAAAATTCCCATTTTTCCATTACAAGATCAATTTCTCGTTTTAAAAAAGTCAATTAAACCCTAGCCTAGCTCTAATTTTTGGGATTTTTTGTTTGTTTGGGGTTATTTTTGTTTGTTTATTTTAATTTTGTTTGTTTAGGTTTTGTGTTTGTTTGGGGTTTTTTGGTGTTTTTGTTTATTGCTTGTTTGGGTGATTGGTCAGTTTGGTGGGGTGTTTTTGTGTGTGGATTGGAGGTAGGGGAGTTCCTGGCAGTTATTTAGAAGGAGGAAATTGTTGAATGAATGGTTGAATTTCTATGAATTATCTCTTTTTACTTGTAGATATTAAGATGAAATATTTCGACTGACATAAAAGAGCATTGTGTTATTTGCATGAACCTTTGCCAAGATTTCCTGAGAGGTTCAAGACAGTTGCTTTTTGTTTGCTCTTTTTGGTTTCTTTTTATATTTTTTTTATTTCCCATTATCCCAGGAATGGAAATGTCTGCCTTAACAACAGCATTTCAAGACTAATCTGGTAGGAGGCACAATTTTAGCATCCTGAGGTCTTAAATAGGAACACTATGGGGAAATGAAATCAGCAAAGTTGTGTGGGAGACTTTTCTGCTGCTTTCCATCTGGTTTTGGGCAGTTTGCCACCACTCAGGGAGAGAGAGCTCCTCACAGAGGACAGGTTTCCCCCAGTGCAGACGGTGGCACAGCCCTGGTAGGAAACCACACGTGACACCACCTTCCCTGTCTGCCCCTACAGTACCGATGGCTTACCCTAAAGGAGGGACACTGTGCAAGGAGCGTGGACCTGCCAAATGCTTCCTTCCCCCCACAGGGGACAAGACACAGCCTGTCCCCAAGCCCTGTCTGGTGCTCATCGCTGTCGAGCCGTTGGGTACGGCAGGGAGACCTCGTGACAGCGGACATCCAGGTGGGGCTGGGAAACGTGGGGACACCTCCAGAACTGTCTCAAAAGCGACGTCTAATCACAGTCACTGCCCTTATCCAACAGGGGTTTTTTTTTTCCCTGCTTGTTTTACAAAAAAGATCTGAAGTTAAACATTGTTTCTTGGAGCATGAAAGACATTTCAGAAAACACTGGAGAACCACCTCCCCATGTGGCTTTTATAAAAGAGAAAAGAGAGACTTGAAACAAACGTTTGGATCAGACCACCATAATCTTTGGCGGGGCTTAGAAACTTAACCCAGACCTAAATTTTACAGCTGGCTTTAGCCCAGTCTCATAATAAGCTGAAATAAAATGGTATTAGAGAAGATCCAGCTCAGAATGTTTATCCTCAGATGTCTCTGTAGAACTGAGTGCTGTGGGACACAGGGGGACTGAAGACAAGATAACACATGAGGTGAGCCAAAAACTTTGCACTGGTGTAAATATCCATCTTTCTTTTACTTTTTTCCTCCTGTTGGATCCTCCTGCCTATAACAATTTAATTGTCTGCAGGGCAATGCACCATAAGATAGAGAAATCACCCAATGGGCAAGCAAGGCTGTCACCATGTGAGGAAGCCACTCATCTTTGAGAATATTCTAACCCATTTCTGTATCTATTCCACCAGTTTCTTAAAGTCCCTTTCTGTCCTCTCCCTCACCCTTCTGTCATCCAAGTGTTATTTTTATTAAACAAAATCTTTGCTATTACTAAATCTCAGTGATTTGGTCCAAGAAAGTAAAACATGCAAATGTAAACTTGGCAGGGTAATAATAAACAATATTTTGCTCTCCTTCATCGTTTAACTAGAGAGTCTGCCTCAGTTCTTTCATTTTGTAAATCCTTTGTTAAAGGGCTTTTCTGTTACGTGATGTTCTGAACTGCAGAGTATGAATGTAATGTAACACAACCTGTGTTTAATTTAACTTCATAAACAAGATGCTGAAGATGTTTCCTATTTTTCTGGATCTCTGTTTTTCCTTCATCATATCTTTGTTAAAAAAAATATCCATTTTTTTGTCAGTGCTAATGGATAGAAGTATTGCTGGGTATAATAAAAATTGAGCAAATATAATAGGAGTCCAACCTTTATTTGAAATATAGTACTTACTATTTTTTCAAAACTACATTTCCCCAGACAAGACTCCTTTTCCAGTACATGTGTCTGATTTGCATATACGTTAAAAAAACCTCTCCTATTAGGAAAGATCAAGATGTAAACATATGTACTTCTAAAAACTGAGCAACAACTAATTGAGAACTATTTAAACAGATTTGATTCCTTAAGGTTCCGAAATCGCTTTTTAAAAGGGGCTAACTATGTATGTAAATGTGTTGCAAATCTGAGTTTGACAGTTTGGGACATAATGTTTTTATAACATAAATATGCACTAAACTGTAATATTAGCTTTGGGCTATATTCGAGCAGACTGCATAGAAGCTGATTTTTTGTTGGAGTTCATCTGCAGTACGAGCCTGCAACTGATTAGCATTAATTTCACCCTGCAGCTGGGGGTGGCCAGGGGTGATTTTGCTGAGGAAAATTGACTGGGTGTGTGTTTTGTGCAGCTCTGCATTACCATGCAATTTTGTTAATTTTTTTTTCTTAATTTCCCTATCGATCCTTGCTGAAATTCATAGTAAGATTTCACTATTCATATCCACTTTCTTACAATTTAGCAGTGCTGAGATTTAGTTAATTACAGGGCGTCTTCCTCAGTCCTGGATCTTACAAACCTGTCAAAGTCTAATCCATCGCATCTGTTCCTGACTGGACAAAAGCTGTCCTGAGGCTCGTTGCTGTTCCCAAAGTACAGACTGAGCCTCAACTTCTCACTCGAGCCCTGTGTTCTGCCACTAGACAAAACACCCGCTCCCAAACATGAACAAATTCAGCCTAAAAAACAAGAGGGAGATAAAAACTTCCAGCCTCAGAAGGTTTAAATCTGGTTACTTTGTGGGAAGACAGAGCTGAGGAGCCTTAGTTTGACCTCAGTGATTCCATTCCCTACCCTGAGGAAGCAGCTGAGCCCCGTGTGGAGCCTGAGTGGGGATATTCATTTCCAATATAAGGAATCATGGTGTGGCTGCTCTCCCAAACCCACGGTTCTCTGGAATAGGTTCCGCCCCCAGGGAAGGACTCCCCTTGCCCCTAAAAGAGACAGGAAGAACCTAAGACACATCAGCTCAGCAGAGAATGAATCTCTTAGTGAGAGAGGAGGGGATGTATGCACCTGTGACCAAGCAACTTCAGCCTAGAAAATTAATCCTGTAATGGAAATTGGGATTTCTACCAAACCAGAACATGAGAAGTGGATGTATTATATATCCTCCCCACAGGAACACCTGTATTTCTATGGATTTCTCATTCAAGTGAGCAAATGTACAAGTCTTCTCCAGTTACTGTGTTTTTTTGGGGAATTTAGTTGTGTTACTTGTATTTCAGAGCCTTGTATGCAGGTAACCCCTAAAATTCGGTGCCATTACGCAGTCACACACACTGTCAGTCCGAGGAGCTTGCATTTACCCAAGACAAAAATGTGAGGAAATAACCTCAGAAAGCTCAAATCCTGTAATGATTTATGGGTGTTAATTAAGCTAGCACCACACACACAATTAGCAGTTTCAAGAGTATTGACACATAGAAACAAAATAACATGGATTTCTGTTGATCCATGTGGCGGGTTGGGGAGGGGGGGGGGGGGAAGGTCTTTTCACAGCCAGGGTAAAGAACCAGGCTTTCTTGAGTTTTAGCCAAAACTGAAAAGTAAGTTTTCTCACAGCCAGTGTAAACATGGGGCAACAGTAGGGTTTGCTATTTACTGTTCTGTAGGGTACAGTTTTATGCTGATAGGTTCATGCACTTGATGGCAAAATTTTCCATGCTGGATTCCTAAAATTCCATAAAAACTGGTAAGGCCCTCATTTTCACAGGGACTCCATCTCCATTTCCCTGCCTGTCAGGACTGTCAGATGTCTGATCATCCAGCCACTGGCCGCCAGCAGGTATCAGTCTCCCTAAAAATAAAAGTGAACCTTGAAGCAGTATCCCTCCAGCCCACAGCATCCCATAACCACGTTGTCAGTGGGGTTCCTTACTTCTAACAAATAAAACCACACAAACTAGACTGATCTGCCCTAGGGCAGGTTATTCCCTTGTATTTCTACAGCCTTTATCAAAAATTTGGAGACTGTTGCCTCTCTTTGCTCTTCGTAGCCTAACTACTTCTAAAATTTTAGCACTTTCTTTTTGGGTCGTCAGCTTCGGATAATTTTTTTAAACTTTTTAACTCACCTGCATCTTTCAAGGACCATTACTCAGAGCATGTGCAAACACAGCTCTGTCTGCAAGGCCTTGTCACAGAAGGAATTACATTGGTCTGTCATGACTTACCCTTGAAAACCTCCTCCTGGGTTTTACAAGATTTTTTCCCAAAAAGACTGTGTCCTATAAAATTTTTTTTTTCATCAGAGGGTAGAACAGATTATCACACAGAGGATATTTGAAATAGCTTTTCTTTAGGTGTGTGTATGACTGCAACAGCAACACACAGAGGAAAGAAATATGACATTATTAGGCCAAATCTGATTTCTCCTGCTCTTGAGAGCATGGAGTTGATTTCCTGTTGGTTCCAGTTCTGAATTCCCCATTGCTTACACCCAGCTGAAGACCAAATGAACAGATTAAAAAATGATTGTTTTGACAATTTGGAAAAATTAGTTTATATGAAGCTTAGGGAACTGTTTGAGCTATTTTGAACTAAAGAGTCTGGATTTGAAGAGGATGCTTGGGGTTCTTTTTCTTTCTTGGACCTAAAGGCCAACATACCTTGAAGCAAGAACACAAATGCTGGTGGCTTTTGGTTCTTGGGGAGCCACACAAAGAGTTAGCTTCTATCTAGAAGCTGCTTTCTACAGAGGTTTTTAATGATTTTATTCAGATCTTCACATTCCCAGTAGTGTTGGATGTAAAAAGTAATTATTTTATAGCCTGTAAAACCTATTGCACACTTAGCATGTTCAGCTCTCGCCTCCCTTTGAAGAGAGAAACTATTAAAAAAAATTCCAACAGAGAAAAATCTGCCTTTGGCTGTTTAGCACTGTCCCATTTTCTCTGTCACCTCTTCCATGATTCTCCTGAAGGATGGGCACACAAAACCTGTGTCTGAGCAGTACCTGGGGGCTAGAGCCTTCACATGCCTTCGGAGGTCAAACTCACAAACCTGGTGCAGTGAGATTCATTACAGCGCCAGGTATTCATGAGAAAATAAACTAGCAAAGCACAAACATAAAGAAAATTTAGTGTAGGACTGTAAAAAGCTGCCATAAAGAAAATTTAATGTAAGCTAAGAATTCTTCCTTTGCTTACAACTTGGACAACAATATCTGCCTGCTGTCAGAGACCTTTTAATATGTCAGGCTCTTGACTTTCAGAACACTGAACAAAGAGTGTAAAACTCATGATCCATATTTTATGTGCAGGAGGAGAGTAAGGCCAGTTCAGAGAGAGAAAATGGCTTTGGTGCCAAGGTTGATTCTCCATGAAGAATGTTCTGCCTCCCTCAGTACTTGACACTTCTCACAGCTGCTGTGCCCAGCCCAACCCTCACAAGCCCTTGGACCAGTCCTTGTATTTCAGGCTACAAACAGGATGAAAATCATGACGTGACTGGATAGATGCTAAAGTTGTGGAAACCTGCAGTGAATTCCATTTCTGAGCTTTAGCTGGTGCTCAGCACTATCTCTCTAGTCTAAGGCAAAAATGTTGTGGTTCTGAATTAAATAAAATGAAGAAAACATCTCACAAAAATGCAAGATGTGTAACAAACTCAGACTGAATCTAATTTCAGCGGGTTTTTTTCAAAGTTACAAGTGCCCAGTTATTATGAATAGTTTATTTAATGACAATCCCAGGAGGCCTTTAAGGCTAGTAAGAATAAAGTGCTGTCACAGTGGGAGAAGAATAAAGGTCCATTGAGGTAGAGGTCAACAATTTTGCTACTGATACATGGCCGTGGGTTTTGTGCAGGGAGCTCACACGGGAGCCATCGGCTGATTTGGGCTGCTCATGGGCATTCCTGGGTGTAAATGGCTTTGTCTTGCTGCCAGTTTACATCCTTAAGGCCACCACCTCAGGACATCAGGCTGCTGATGCATATCATTCCCACTGTGAGATTAACCTGATTATTTACACCAGATATAGAATGTTAGAATGGGCTGATATATTTTAATTTTTGTCTAAATATTGTGTTTTGTTTTTTTTTTTTCTGATCTGTTCTGCTTTGCTCAAATACATTAAATGGCAGTTAATGCCAGAACCACACAAAGCTGTAGGTGAGCTGAAAAAATAAGTACAGGGCCATGCAAACAGAGGAATATATTCTATCAGTTATATATCTCCACTGTAATATTAGTATATTTTAATACTTATCTTTTTACTAGGAAATTTCAATGTGCCGTAGACCCAAAATCACTGGATTTAGTTGACATAAGCAGGACTGACACTGACACTCCCACCACTCTTATCTCACTTGAAAGGTTACATTTTACCATGAGGTTTTGCAAGGGAAATATGCCTGACAGTTTAAGAAACACCACTCCATAATGTCAGAAATGAACGGCCTTACACCTGTCCCCTGTGTGACAAAAATAATCGGAAAGACATTGTTCCTTATGTTAGCCAGACTCTGGTTAAAGTATATAAACTTTCCTTTGAACACAGATTGGAACAAACTTGGCTGGAGAAATATGATTCCTCCTCTACTTATGAATTTCCTTGTTTTGGAGGAGGGACCCTGCCCTTATATCCAAGGCTGGTGCTATATTACAAAACAGTAACAGTAAAAAAGGTAGAAAATCTCCCTCTTTTTTTGGAGTTGTGTTACTGCATGCCGTAAAGAAAAGATTTCTCGTTGCTTTCTCACTGTAGTATCAATAAATCAAATAATGCCTTTCAGGTGTGGATTTCTGCAGGTGCACAAGCATTTGTACCAATCTTCAGGCAAATGTGCTCTGCCTCCACATCCATCAGCATCTCTGCTGCCCAGGCACACCAGGAAGCACTCACAGCAGGACCTCCTTGCTTTTAACAGCAGAAAAAATAATGAACGTTTGCTGCAGAGGAAGCAGGAGCCTGGGCAGGTGAGTAGAGCCTTGTTTCACTCAGGTGAAGCTGAGCCTGCCAAGAGGAGCTGTTCAGCCCCTGCAGAGCCTGCCCCAGTGGAAGTGAGGCTGAACACACGAGAGCTTTTGGCCAGCAGAGAGGAATAAAGAGTTCTCTCCTCCAGCTCGTTTCTGTCTTCACTCATAAGTGCTTTAGAGAACTTAAAATAAACATGTAAATGCCCAGTTGTCTTTATCTCATAAGTTTGAAAAGAAGAGGGTACATATTTGTTAAAGACATGTGGGATGGAACAACCTAAATGCACTATCCTGCTGGCATGGAAACGGGGCAGGGTCTTTCTGCACTCAGAAATGGGAAGTTTCTGTGGCCTCCAGCCAGGAATGGAAGAATAGATGTAAAGAAGTAAACTAAGCCCATGATGTCTGTTTGCTTCCAAGAACCACTCAGACAGTTGTATTGAGCAGGGAAAAGTGTATAAACATCATAATGTACAGGAACTGTCAGTGAAAGGGTCATACAATTTATCTGTTCACAGGTGCGACAGTAATATACTTATTTGCCTTGCCTTGCCTTGTCCCCTTCCCCTTTTCCCTTCCCCCTTTCCCCCCTTTCCCCCTTTCCCCCCTTTTCC
>WEIT01022163.1:10123-21789 GCA_013389985.1 Dryoscopus gambensis
TCCTTTTCCCCTTTTCCTTTTCCTTTCATTTTCCCCTTTTCCTTTCTTTTTCTTCTTTTCCTCCCTTCCTCCTTTCCTTTCCTCTTTTCCTTTTCCTTTCCCTCTCTCAGGATCCCTCTAGCACACACTGGTAAGTGTAAGAGTATGTGATATGTCTTCATGAAACTTTTCCCTCTGTGTTCAGTGCAGTGCTTTGGGGAAAAATAAAAAAGGCCAAATGCTCTTTTACATGCACTGAAACTCAAAAAATATACCTGAATTGCATAGGAAGGAAGGAAAGCTTAAACTTTGTCCTCTTTAAACATGTTTCACTACTTTTTCAAATGCTTTTTACTGTTTTCAAGAATAATGCTCAAGAAAATGACTAGACAATACATGTACAAGTTGTCTTGGCAGGCAATATAAAGATCTAATTTATCTAATAATAAGGCTGGAAAAACCCAAACCCACTGTCTCTGGACAACTACTGTAACACTTTTCATCTTTACAAGAAGATTTGTATTTGCTGGATAACGTAAAATATCCTGAAGTTTTGTAAAATTACTGTTGGGGGGAGATTTAATATAATTTCACCTAGGTAAAAAGATTCAGTGGCTTCTGCAAAATCACAGGAGCAAATTAAAAACATGTGGGGCTCATCCTTTCTTGGCTCCTCTCACACCAGGTCTGGCTGGAAGCTGAATGTGCCTTAGGCCAGCATAAGTTACAGTCGTCATAGTGTTCTTCTAATTATGATTGTTGCCATGGGCTGTCAGGCCAAGATTCCCCAGAGCACAAGGAAGTCTGCTTCTCAGCTTGCTGTTATCCCTGATAACACAACATCAGTGATAATACAGTATCACTGATAGTACAATATCACTGATAACACAATATCAGCAGTGCTAGGAGGAAAAATAAAAAGCAGGTGCTCCTCAACACCGCATAAATGTGACTCAGAGTGTAGCTCAGGTGTCACCTACCTTCCAAATTGAGGGTCACCACTGCCGTGTCGTCCTCCAGCCCTTCGATCACCTCACACTTGTACCTCCCGTAGTCCTCTAGCATGATGTTGGTGATGATGAGCGAGGCATCATTCTCGCTGCTCTCCCTCAGGGACACCCTGCCCTGGTAGCTCCCGTAACTCTTTTTGTGGTGCCCCATGGCCACAAACACATCCACTTCCTTGAGGTAGTCATAGGTGAGTTTGGTCCACTTGACGCGGATTTTGTGGGTTCCTGAGCCGGCTGTGGATGTGTGCTCGTGGTAGAATTTGCATGGCAGTGTGACGTTGCCGCCACGGTGGGAGAAGATTTTAGCTTGTTCTGCTACCACGAGGAGACGGGGCCCGTTTTCTGTAGGATTTAAGGAGAAAAACGTAGGCAAAAAACCCCAAGAATTAGCTTGCAGTCTTCCTTTTACTAAATGGATGTGGTCAATGCTGTAACAACCAGCTGCATCTGCAGGATCACTTCCCTGCAGTAATTTTGGAGCTGTGCAGTAATACGGTTTATAAACCAGTTGTAAATAATTATTTACTCAGCTGAAAGTGTCTCTATGCCCCTCACACAGGCAGAGGCCATCCCACATACCCCACAGTCATGAAGAGGGAGTTTTGTAAATAGATTTACAGGGTTGTATAGTTGATGAATGAATGTCATCACCCATAAAAGGCCCCCAAACACATCCCATATTTTCCTGTGGGTTGTTTAAGGGTTGTCTATTAATGCTTTACTTTTTATTTCCATAATTCAATTTTTCTGGAGGGATTCAGCTTATTCAGACAGCAGCACACAAAGCTCCTCGCAGTCTGGGATGCAGAGAATCCCACTCACAAAGCAGAAAAATCATTAATGTATCAAACAGCATTACTTGTACTGACATTAAAAGCATCAGCAAAATTCTCAAATAGATATTTCAGGCATTTTCTATTTGTATTTTATTCTAACTTTTGAGTATGAGTTCCTCTTCTGACCAGGGTAAGGAAGTCCAGTTGATCTTCAAATGTAAAATCTGATCCTCCACTGCCCGCTTTCTTCATCATCCCAATGTGGGTTTTCCTCATCTCTTTTTCTGACCTCCCTAAAACTTGTCACTATTTTATCTTTTATATTTTGATCTCACTTTTGATGGAAACCTGTATGGGACTGTCTGGCTCCTCTCCTCCTCACCCCAGGTTCCCTCTAGCAGGGCACCACAGCAGAGGTTGCCCTGTGAAATCACTTTGCCTAGGACAGTCGGCTGGAGCAGGTGCTCGCTTCCAGCCCTGAGTCTCTGGGGCTTTTACAGGCTGTGCTGCCTTGGGAAAACCCTGGAAAATGCAGATTTTGTGTGGCAGTCAGCAGATCTATCCAAAAGTGAGATTTTCCCTCCTTTCAGTATCTCTTGCAGGGCATCTCATGCAAAGTTAGCAAAACTGATTGAGCAAGCTCAGTGCTCCTGTTGGGTTTGGTGTCCTTGACCACCAAGACAGTGACCAAAACCCCCAATAAATCACCAGCTCGCTGGCAAAGCACCACCAACCTCACTCTGCATCACAGGCTGTGAAGAAAGATTTTGCAATCCCCCATGTGTGTTCAGCAAGTCGATGTAGCTGCCTAGGAATGTGATTCCCCACTCTGAGGCTCAGTCTGGCTCTCTCTAAATCCAGCAAAAGCTGTGGATAAGCTCCCAAAACCAGAGGCTGCTGAGAGGATGACCCTGCAAAGGCAAGCAGCAATTTTCTGCTGGGGATGAATCCGGGTTGGTTCAGACAAAACCGATGCAAAAATGTAATTAGCCAGGGAGATGTGGATGGCTGAAGCAGGGAAGGACTGGGATGGATGTGGGCTGACAGACAAGGTTCAGGTGATGAGCTCTCCATGCTCATCCCATCCTTCCAGCTGTCTGCCCACAGCATTGCAGGCATCTGTGGTGTGTCCACAGCTATGAGGGGTGTGCAGGGAGACTTGTATATCATAAGTGTCTCCAGACAGTCCCAGGCATCTGAGTCCTGTTGACAGGTGTTTGGTTAAATGAAATATCTGCCTAAACTGCAGCCTCAGCTGGATTTCCCTCTCTGACCACTGCTGCACTGAGCTGCAGCCCGGGGAATGCAGCATTTTGTGATAATGCAAACACGTCTGGCGGTGGTAATTGCAAAGATAAGCTTGTTGAGTGCAAATATGTACCTCCCTGAGGAAACCAGGTACCCCAAAGGTGCAGTTCTTTGTCAGGAGGTGCTGTGTCCAGAGCATAGCTGTTACCTGCACCAGGCAGGGCTCCAGCTTCCTCAAGAATGAACAAATTTGAGTGCTGCAAGGTGTTTTACCTTCCTGCCCAGGGCAAAATCTGTGCTGCAGAGCAGATTACCTGCAGCCCCTTTTAACTGGTGTTCTTTTTCACTGCCCTCCTTTCCAGAGGCTCAGGGATGCTCCAATAATCCATCTTCCCCCTTTCAGAGGAGAGCATCCAAGGAGAGAGGTGATCTGAGGCAAGGCACCATGGAAAGCGTTACCAGCAGTTTCCACAGGAGGAGGAGGAGGAGGCGAAGGAGTAGGAGTAGGAGAAGGAAGAAAGTGAAGACAGCCAGCAGAGTTGGTCTGCAAATTTCCCTTCAGGGACAAAAACGTTCCACAGCCTTCTGTCTACCTTGGGAGGAGAAATGTTATGCTTTGGGGTGGTTATTACCAAGAAATCTGATTCAGAGCTCAGCTATGCTGGGTCTTTCGTACTGAAATAGTCAAGTTAATAAATATTAGCAGAAAGGACTGGGTCAGGAGGGAGAGTCTGACTCAGGCTGTTAATGCTTACTCTTTCTAGCAACTGTGCCTGTGCCAGCAAGGCCTGGAGGCTTGCCCAGAGCACTGTCACCTCTGACTCCAGCATCAGCATCCTAATTCGGGGATGTTCCTCCCTGCTGGCTGCTGCCCATCTCCTCCTCTGGCCCTTTGCAGCAGCCATTACCCCAGTCTCAGTAGCTGCAAAGAGCAGAGGGGATGCTAACCTGGGTAAAGGAAAGGAAAACATGGCTGGAATGTCTCCTTTGTCCCCAGAGGTTCCAAGGGAGATGCGGCACTTCAAATGTGCCTCCACCCTCAAGTTTTGTAAAAGCCAGTTCTTTTTCACAGAAAATGGGATGATGTGCCCTTCTCACTGGAAAGACAGGGAGGCAGAGAATTACATTGCTGCTGCTGCTTCTCCCAGACCTGGGGCAGGAGGAAGGATCTCTGGCTTTCGGGGAAAAGCAGATGTCAGACTGGGGAACGAGGCACGGTTTGGGCTTAAAGACACGAAGGCAGCAGGGACTTGAGTTTAAAAATGCGATGACTGGGGTTTGGCAAGAGGTCTAGAGGTCTTTATTTTCCAGTAAAGAGTGAGAGCCAGGGCCAAATCTACCTAAACTGCACATTTTTGGGAGCGTGGCAAAATGAATGGCCTTGATCTTCCTGGTGTGGATGAATTAAAAAAAAAAAACACCCAAACCCACAAGAAACCAAACACAGAGCAAACCAGAATCCCTTCATTCACAATCTGTAATTGTCTCTGGCTTACTGCTATGAAACTCAGCTCAAATGAGCAATGACTTCTGCTTCCTGGGTTGTCCTAGTGAAACAAGGACTGATCTGTTGTGAAACAGTGATCTGGTCGTGGGACATGGGGGAAACACTGAATTGAAGGGTGGGTGGAGTAGCTCCCTATCTACTTCCCTCGTGGGCATTCTGACAAGGCTAATCGTTCTGAATAAAGCTATTTTTGTCTCTAAATGGCAGGAATATCTGACAGGTGACTGCAAGAAGGAAAAGGATGGGAGACACCTGAGTGTGGTCACAGAGTCCAGCATGTCACTCGAGGAGGATGACACCTCTTCCCAGAACTGCTTCCTTCAGAAGCACCATCAGAGAATTTGTGAGGTGAACGGCCAAACAGCTATAAACCCTGGAACACCCACATGAAAGAGGGTTTAACCCCCATTAAAGAGGGTTAAATGAGACAAACAGGACAGTTTGGACTTGCAGGGCACAAGGCAGGTCACATGTGCCACTCCTGAGCCTCAGGTGGTAGATGGACAGTGCTGGGCAACTTCCAGCTGCTCCTTCTGTTGGGGACGGAGGTGGCTACAACCTGGTGTCTGGCTCTGGTCTCAGCTCCAAGGGAAGAATTGGGATGACAAACATTTCCCAGGTGGGGCTTTTCACCCTTCCAGGCATATTTCGCATGGTCACACAGGCAGCAGCTAAAACCAGGCCCCATTGGTGGCTAATTTGCTGCATTTTTTCCACTCCTGCTCCCCTACGATTGATTCTGACAGATTGTGGCCTTTTGTTAATCCCCTTGGTGCACTTAGACGGATGACAGAGACAGCACAGTGCAGAAGCAGCCAAACTAGCTGAAGCAGAGTTTGCCCAGGGTGTAGAAGACGTCCATCTGTGCAGGATAACACAGACTCTGGGAGCTGCTTTCCCCAAGCTGTAGGGAAAGGCTGCCTGACAAAAATGAAAACTCACTTAAAAACTTGCTTTTTGGGCTGGCTTTGCTGTATCTCAGTGGTGCCAAATCTGGTGTGAGCTGCCGGGGACAGGATATTTTGCTATCTTAAATAATAAGGCACAGGCAGCAGCAGGCTGGGCACCTGTTTTTCTTCATCCTCCTCCTCTTCCTTTCTGCCTCCCCAGCCTGAAAGCTGCACAATGAGCACTCCTGCCCTGGTGGTCACTGCTTTGTCCATCTCTAACCTTGGTGCTGGTCAGTGTGATGCCCATTTCAAGGACACTAATGTGGACTTGCTCTGTTGGAGCTCTCACTTCAGTCTCACCTGCTGCCTTGTTGGTTTAGCTCCAAATTTTACTGCTGGACATGTTTTAAGGTTTGTTTTGTCTTCCTAGTTGTGGGCTGGTTCTTGGGTTGGTTGTTTGTTTTTTAAATTTATTTTTGCTGTGGGGATTTTTTCTGGTTTCCTTTTTTTTTATTTTTCTCCCTTAACTGGCTTCTGCACTCCAGGTTTGGAGGGCCAAGAACACAGTGTGGGGCAGAGAGGATGAGTCACACCACAACCCTTGGCAAACAGCTTTATCTGCTTTCTCCACCAGGAGTATCCACAATCGTATGCTGATCTGGCCACAAAACTTGATTACTCCAGCATTTTCATGCCTTACAAAGTGACAGTGGGAGAAAAGATGTGCATTTTTACAGACAAAAAAAATCACGAGCCACGGATGAAAACACAGAAGTGTTTCATCAGATAAATTCATATATTGCCTAAATGTTCCACACTGTTAGCAAGCCCTTAGCTTAATAACACCCTGTGCCATCTTGCTTTAAAGAAACAGAGTTGTTTCTGGCTTTCCTGTAGTGCTACCGGGGACTTGAGCTCATGCTAAAATATCCTTACTCTTCCCACAACAGTGGCAAGTTCTGTTATCCTCAAAATTATTTTTTTTTTTATCTAAAATGCTTACTTAAAATTCACAAAATTCATTTTGTGACAACAATAGTTCCCATTTGCTGTAATATGTAGAGAAGGGAATTATTTTTGTACTAATATATGGGTTTATTACTCAAAGAATCTTGAGGGGAAAACATGAGGGAGAATTACACACATTTTTTGCATACAGTGCACAATTTTTTCTATCTGTATTTTAACTAATTACCTTTTTACTTCTGTTTTTGGAAAAAAAAAATCTGAAATATTTTATATATCATCTGTAAGTCTGGTAAAAGATGCTCTTTTTTTGGCTCAAGCACTAAGGCAGTTTTGCTGTGTCATGAGAAAGAAAAGGCAAGGATCCACCTCCCATGTTCTGCCTCTAAAACGGCAGGGTAGAACTTCCCCAACACATTCCTTTGAAGTTTTGATATAAAGTTGGTAAGAGAAATGCTAGATAAATCTTAGTTAAAAGCTTCAGTTTCCGAATAATAGCACAGCTAAAAATACCTGGTTTATGTATGGCAGAGAAGAAATCTGTCTTTGTAACAGAGACATTACAAGGCTGAGAGAAGCCATTTTTCATCTGATTCTGTCTCCTCAACTTGGGTAACGTGTTGGGGGGGAATTGTTAAAGAGGGCGTATTAACTCAGGTTTAGGTTTCTAGGAGACCTAAGAGCACGTAAAACCATCAGGGAAATAACAAACTTCAGCTTTTTCTAAATTATTGCCTTAAATAACTTTTAAGTGTGTTTTGCTTGGGTATAGATAAAATTTCATGGAGATCAGAACAGAACAGAAATCAAGGCAACGTCTCTGCACTCCTTCCTCACACAAGTAAATCTTCATGGGTGGCGTTAGAACTGTTTGACAAAACCAAAATATTGCACAGAAACTGTGAGGAGCTCTTCCAGCTCCTTAATCACCCTTAAATGCTATATATATATAAATGTGGAATCCAACTGATGTAAACCAGCAAAGGCAAATTAATGATTTAAATTTGTGTTTCATGCGAATCCTTGTGTTTCTGTAATAATTTTGTGGGGGTTTTTTTACAACCCAAATATCCTGGCACCTGTCACTTAAGGTCCTGCGCCAGAACATGCAGTCCAGAGTGCCTTTAATGAGAGCACCATCCAGTGGGAGGTGGGGTTGCTGCTCTCTGCTGACATTTCTATCCCCTGCTGGTGCAACAGGCCGTGATCTGAAGAGGAAAGCAGGGTTGTATGGAAATCAAAGAAAGAGCTCAGTTACAAGAAGGGACAGCAAAATGCGTCGTGGCAGCATCGAAATTGTCCTGAATGGCAAAACATAAAGGCAAGGAAAAAAACCCAGACATAAAGTAGGAAACAGAAAGGCAAGGAAATGGAAAGAAATGTCAGGCAGCATCATGGGAAATGGAAAAATGCAGATCGGTGGTAAGAATGAAGGAAGTCAAAAGTAAAGTGGAGAAGCATGATGATAAGATAAGATTAACTTGAGAAGATAAGAATTAGTGTAAGAGGTCAGATGAGCAGTGCATTTAATCTCTTATGGTTTTGGCTGGTCCAGAAACTCTGTGCAGCTTCTTGCTCTGTGTTGGTGCTGGCTTGTTTAGAAGGAACAGAAGTGGACTGTAAATAAAACTCATTATACTGGAGAACTGGTCAAAGCTGGTCAAAGATTTCCTCTGCTTTTGTTGTTGGTTAACTGATTTAACTTATTTGTGTGTGCTTAGGGGATTTTGTTGTTGTTGTTTGTTTATATGTTTGTTTGTTTCAATTGGGCAGCACTAAAAAGTTTTCAGTTCACTCCGTGTTGAAATATTTTTTGGTATGCGTAAATAAATCTGTGCAGAGATATTGATAGGCAAACGGGTCATTCTTGCACGTCAAACATTACAAAATGCTGCACAATATAAATTTCTTACATTCAGAGGAAAGCCAAAATGTTAAATTTGATCCTCCACGGGCCAAACTTTGTGTTCTCATCGCTGCCTTTCCCTGTTTTTCTACAACCTGAACAAACTGGAATCGTGTTAAAGGCTCTGGCTCCCCTCAGGTAATTAACTCAGCAATTACTGTGGTGGCTTAGCCAACTCTGCTTATTTTGCAGAGGAGGAATGCCTTGGGGAACGCCCAGGGGACTGCCNAATTATGTGGACATGCTGGGAGCAGTGTTGTTTTCCTGTTGCGGGCACTGATGTTGCTTGGGGGACGCTTCAGTCCCGTTTTCGCACTCAGCATATTATTTAATTTATGATGGTGGCTTTTTTCTGAAGAGCAGAACTGGTACCCCCTAAGGCACATGGGGTTTTTCTGGGGTGTGGGGCGAGGGGGAAATTATATACAGTTATCTCTTTTTATTTTTTTTTATCCCCAAAAGTGAGGCTGTAATGACAAACTCCCAGGGGAAGACGAAAGGGTCAAGCAGCCTGGAAAAACAAAGCAGCCCGACCCAAACCATGAAATCTACCACAGGCTTCAGCAAAGAAAATAAAACGACAGAAGACGTAAAATACAGCTTCAGATATTTTATAAATTTTGTGCATTGCCATTGGAATAAACCCAAAAGGAGAAAAAGTATATAAACAAAGCGATTGGGCCAGAGGAAATAAGATGAAAATACTGTGAAAAGTAGGGAGGTAAAACTGTCTCACAGATGAGAAATTTTGCCCAAGTCCAAACTGAGTGGATTAGCCAACAGGGAGAGAACCAGGAGCTAGAACTGACACACTGTCAGCAGGAATTGAGCTGCTGATGAAACCAGCAAATAATTTCTGAGAAAGATTGAGGTATTTAAAAGAGAACATAGACATAGAGGTGTGTCTACTGCAGTGTTAGAGACTGGCAAAGTATTTAGTGAAAAGGAAGAAAACTCTTTTTTCCAGAGAGTGGACATTTGAAAGGCAGAGCTCTGTGTCCATAAAAGCAAAGTGTAATTGCAGAACAATAAAATTTGTGAGAAATTGTTTGTTCTGGTTGACAAAGACTGAGTTTGAGAGAGGTGTCAGGAGATTTCACACTGATGGAGGGGCAGCAAATTGGGGCACCCAGACCTGCTGGCACTGGGTGTGGCAATCCTGATGGTCGAGGTGTGACCTCATCTGTCACTTTGAGACAGTACCAGGTGCTCCTGGACAGCAGCAAAATAACGAATACAGAAGAAATATAGCAGAAAATAACAATTAAAGAAAGTAATTCAACCATCAACCAGCTAATTAGTCTGACCTCAGCAGCAAACAGGACTTTAGAACAAACTTTGAAGGAAAATTGCTGAACAACAGGAATAGAGTCAGTATTAGAAAGAGAATTATCGAAGAAAGTCAGAGTAATCTGATATCAGATATATAATGAAATCAAATGTATAAGCCTGAAGAATGTGATGTATCATTTGCTTGGAGCTTAGGGAACTGAGTGATATGGAAAAATGTATGAAAAAAGGCCCGTGAACTGTCTTCAATATAATTTCTCTAATATTTTCACTGATTTCACCTTAAGCAGTAATTGTGACTTTTGGATTAATAAATTTTCACATGGCATATTACCAGATCTGAAGGGAGGAGAGTGGGTATTTAAAATATTTGAAGAAAGAAGGGTGGAAGAAGTAGGATAACATTTAATGCTGAATGCACAGCCCAGCTTTTTGAGGTCTAGTATGAAGATTTATTGATATAAAGCTTGTACTTGTCATTTTCAAGTGGCAGTGAGGGATACTGACTGCTAAATACCGTCTGTCACCACAGACTATTGATCAGCACTGCAGCACAGCTGGGAAGAGCAAATTTGATCCAAGGTCTGAAGAATAAAGCATTCTTAACTGGGAAACAGAAATATTAAGGCCAAATGAGGATTTTATCTGGAATAAAAGTCCTGAATGGGTGCACTCAATGAAATTCAGATGAGAACCAGTGTAAAGATGAATTCCTGACATTATCAGGTTGCAGTATCCAATTAGTGCTGTAATCAGGAGGTAATAAACTTGGAGAAGAATTTGAAAGAGTACACTCAAATGATAGCTGTGGGGATATGGTGTTATCTTATTAATGTTTTAAAGTGAACCTCAAAGAAGAAAATAATGCTATTGGAAGCCAAAGAACAACAGCAGGAGAAGAATAAGACTCTAAAGTAATCATGGAGAACTAGGAGGTTGTTTTCCATATCAGAAAAGCAGGGTGGTAGAACTCTTTTGCAGTAAGGAGATCTGAAACCCAGCTTTTTTAAAAATTAAACTCAGCCTAGAGGAGATTGCATGATGTAAAGAATGGGGAATATAGCACAGTTTCCTTCTCTGCCTCAGGAAGTCCCTTTCACCTCCGTGTAAGTACTTAAATACACAACATTCACACACCTTTTGTAACTCCCTGCAACCCAGGAGGAATTTGGCTACACATCTCTTTGATTTCAGCTGAGGAGAGGGATGACAGATTTGTTAATGTAATAAAAAACCCCATCTTTCGTATGAAGCTACAACACAGGAGTTCCACAGTGTTCCCCGATCTCCATCCCATCTCCAGGTGTGGGGTTTGTACCTGTTTATGCAGCACTGGGCAGAGAGGGATTCCAGCCCTAGTGGGATTCCACAGTGCAGAGAGGAATGGTAAAAATCAGAAGGAAAAATGCTGAGTCCCAGGCAGATTCAGTCTCTTTGTGGTCTGCCTGTGCATTTCAGAGCCTGAACCAGCTGGTGTACAGAGCTCATGGTAGTGCTCAAATTTAAACCTTTATCCAGCTTTCCTTGAAGGAGTAAACTCTTGAGGTACCAGTGAGTTTTCATGGGGAGGCAGAATGGTTCACCTTGAAACTTCTGCCAGCTCTGAACTATTTGGGTTAGTAAAAATTGATGTGTATGACTTGTGAATTGTACTAAAGTGCTGACTACTCCACTAATTTAATTTTCCAGAAAGATTAAGCTCAAAGATAAAAAGCTGCATGATACAAGGAAAGGCAAAATATATGTTTTTTAGACATTGATGTCTGATTTGAAATTTACCCTGGGAAACAAGTGTTCATCATCTCAGAGCAGTGACAAGTCTTCCTTTTGCCATAGCACATTCATTTGACCTTCATCCTGTGAGTCTCCTCAGAGGGAGAGCAGCTATCTGTTACTCCTTGTCTGACCTTGACAATCCACTTTTAATGGGTGCAGAGTGCCTTTAACTTGTGTGGCTTTCCTGTGACCTCCTAAACGTTCAGCCTTCCCTGGTAACCTGCTCTAGCTTGGGAATTCACATTTACACAAACACTCAAATAGCACAATTAGCCAGCTGTTGAGAGAAAGAAATCAAAGTTCAAAAAGAGAGAGAGA